>CM068746.1:40314840-40392375 GCA_035084275.1 Hydrolagus colliei
TCAACATAACTTTCAAGAGTTCCCTGGACTTTTGTGCCGCTAACAGTACATACATTATTTAGGCTGCGTCTCATTTCGACCAGTTTAGCTACAGTCATTAGAGTTTACATCGCGCGGTGGAAGGAAGAAGCTGCAATCATTTATTTTTGTTCCAATTTTTTCCTCTGATTTTTTTCTCTACCCCCACCTTTCTCTCTCTCTCACCCACCCACCCACCCACCAACCACTGACACACGTCTCTCTCTCTCTCTCCTCTCAATCTCACCCCCTCTTCACCCTCCCACCGTCCCACCCACCCACCCAACCGACCACCATCACCCTTCCCCCTCCAGTCCTTCAGATGATACATTGAACCGAGCTGTTTCAGGCACTATTTGAAAAGAGATGGGAATTTCTCCCCTGTGTCCCCAACTCCTAATCCCCCCAGAATTGGGCTACCACTTTTCGCCCACAATATACACAGCCACTCCAGGAACACAGTTGTTGTAATTTTGCTTGGTTGTTGTTGCTTGATTGGCAGATCCTGTTTGTTCAGGGGTAATAATTCCTTCCCAACCAAAAAGCAAAATAATAATTTGGTCACTTAATCCATGACTGCTCGTGGGACACTCGCCGTGTGCAAATTGGGTGCTGCGTTTCGTCCACAGAACATACAGCCAATTCACTTTACGGTACATTCTGTGAAACGCTTTGAGACGTCTCAAAGACGGTATAAGTTGCTATGTCGAATGTGAGGATTATTATCATTATTATTATTCTAATGTGGAGCGCAACGCTGGAGCGTGTAACAGAGCTGTATTACCAGCTGCCGTCTGTGTAGACTGTGTAGACAGTTGCTTTCAAGTAACACAGCCAAACACTGGATCCTCTTCAATGCACAATGTGTTTGTCGTAAGTCCCCTGCTTTATCCGAGGCAGCTGCTGGATTTTTTCCTTGCCCCAGTTGGATGCCTAGTGGGGGGGGGGGGGGGGGGGGAGGGGGCAGGGGGTCCTGCATTTATTTAGCTCTCTTCACATAGAATAACATCTTGAGGCGACCACACGCGTGGTTGAGGGATTAGGTTTAAGGTCAAAGACTTCTGAAGACAAGTGGGAGGAAGGCAGGGAGGGAGGGAGGAGGGAGGGAGGGAGGGAGGGAGGGAGGGAGGGAGGGAGGGAGGGAGGGAGGGAGGAGAGGGAGGGAGGGAGGGAGGAGGGAGGGAGGGAGGGAGGGAGGGAGGGAGGGAGGGAGGGAGGGAGGGAGGGAGGGAGGAGGAGGGAGGGAGGGAGGAACCAAGATGGAGGTATTCAGGGTTGGAGTTCCAGAGGATTGGAGGAGTGGGTTGAGGTAGAATATGTTTACAGGGAGCCCAGTGACCAGAGCTCTCGAAAAAAAATAATCCTTACATTTGACACAGCGTCTTATCACATTGTGGAGACATCTCAAACGCACTTCACGGAGTATACTGTAAAGTGAATTGACTGGATGTTTTGGGGGCAAAACACAGCAGCCAATCGCACACAGCAGTATCCCACAAACAAGCCGTGGAATTGAGTGACCAAATTAATATTTTTGGGGGAGGGATTATGAGAACCGAGGTACAGCGAGGTAAACACGAGCCGTGTGTGGAGGAAGGAAACTTGCACAATGTTTCACCCTGGCCCAGGATTCAAACCAGGATCCTCTCGCTTTCAAGGCGAGCGCTCTAACCCCTGGGCTATGGGACAGTTAGAACGGTTCAGAATTTGGGGCGCTGTTTCACTGGTTGCCATGTATGGTGGATAGAATCAACAAAATTAATCTTACTTGCCCGGGAATCGAACCCGAGTCTCCTCATGTTGGTGTGGGCGAGTGCTCTAACTACAGGACTCCGGCCAGGGGGTGACAAAAGGGTGGATAAAGATTAATTAACACATCCACCGGTCCTCGTTTTTTTTTATTCTCCCCTCTGACAATGTGAAACTTAGCACCGTAGGTGTTAATTAACATATCCCACATCGCCCAATTTTCACCTCATCGCCCGTCTCTTTTTAATCCTCGCAAGACTTCCCGTCACTCCCGATCGCACTCAACCTACATTCCCACTGCCAAGTCCTCGACGTAAGAACATTTATTTCATTGTTTGTATTTATTTCATTCCTTTTTATTTATTGTGTGTGTGACTGTGTGTGTGAGAGAAAAAAAAATCACCCTTGGATTGCAGGCATCTGCACTAATATATATGTGCTCCCTGGGGACGAGGTGTGTTTTCAAATAGAATTGGTATTCCTGAAGGATAACCATAAAAGAAGCAAAATAATCCATACAATTGATATAGCGCCTTTAGCGACAACAAGCCTCCAAATGCTTCACGTGGTATTCTGTGACTGCGTGGTTTTTTGTCGGTGAAATGTCCTGGCTAATTTGCAAACAGCAGTGTTCCATAAAAAGCCGCGGTAGAGAGCAATTTTATTTGGGGGATCGTTGGCCATGACATTGGGATCTTAAAGTGATTCAAAAAGCTGACCTAGATTCAATAAATCCTCTGTAATGTATATTGCGGGTGGGAGGGTGGGGGTGGAGGGTGGGGAGGGGATTATTGCCCTGATCAGTCAACACAGAGTAAGATAATAAGGCTCGTTCGGAATGATGGATTCCCCAGTCATTGCAGTTTAATGTTCCATCGAGCGCTAAAATAATTTCCGAATTAACCGATTTCAATTCAATTTAAGGGGAGCTATCAGATCGACCGTGGCTTGCGTTTCAGAGCAAAAGCGTCAGGAGCTTCTCATTAATACAGTCAAGACAATAAAGAGTAAAACAGACTTATTGCTCTCGAGTCTAGCGTCTTGGGCCCTTTGCAAACAGTCACTTTGCTTGATGGCAACTTGCTGGGTGAGGCCCTGAGGTGACATACAGGGATCTGTGAATGCGTGAATGGTGCCATATATATATATATATATATATATGTGTGTGTCCTGGCGAGCAATCCCCCAAATAAAACCGATCGTTCGCTTCATGGCTGTCTGCGGGACACTGCTGTGCGCGAATTGCCTGCCGCGTTTCCCCCCCCCACCCCCCCGCAAAACACACAGTGAAATGCCGCGGCCAGTTCCGCACAGCGGCGTCCCACAAACAAGCATTCAGCTCGACATGGGAGAGATCGAGACCGGCTTCCCCAAAACCGATACTGCTCATTGCTATATTAATAATAATAATAATCCTTCCGTTTGATATAGCGCCTTATCACGAGACATCTCAAAGCGCTTCACACAACATACTGTAAGGTGAAGTGACTGCATATTTTCTGGACAAAAAGCGGATGCTATTTGCGCGTAGCGGTGTCCTGTGGACAGTTATGAATCGAAGTGACCAGCAAATGATTATTGCTGAGTGGGGCAAAAACAACACCAACACAAAGGAAAATAAGATTCCGCTGAGGTCTGGTCTGGTGCGGAAAGGAACTGACCCCAACCCCCCCCCCCCCCCCCCCCCCCCATCCCCACCTTCTCCCTCCCCCTCTCCTCTCACTCTCCACCCTGGGAAGGCAGATAACAAGCAGCTCCTTGCTAATCCCTAGCCCCTTGCAGAGGATCTGTGCGGAATTCCCTACAGCGATTAAATCCTCCCCCTCGGGCAGCCAGGACACGACGGTTAATTTCTCTGCCTCGTAACGCGCAGCTGCTCGGGAGCGCCGGTGCCAAAGGCACACTGGAATAAACACGTCACAGATATCTCCCCGTCTTACACATACTCTCCACAACCCTCTCCGTCAAGATTCTTCGAGGTTCTGTCTACGTGTGTCTGCCTGGGTCAGTTGGTAGCACTCTCAGCCTCCGAGGCAGAAGTTTGTGGGTTTAAACCTGAGCCAATCTCTCTCTCTCTCTCTCTCTCTCTCTTTCGACTCCGATTCAGAAGTTTGTGGGTCCTAGCCCCCACACCGGGACTTGGTGGGGGTCACATAGGCTGAGCCGACCTTCTAATGGAGCGCTTGGGTGGGAGGTGTTGATTGGATGGGGGGGGATGCGTTATCTGAGCTGCTGACCTTCGGATGTGATGTTAAACCCTCTCTCTAGTCAGGTGAATGTTAAAGATCCCTGTTTGATAAGAGAAGGAGTTTCTCTCCCTGTTTGTGTTGTTTATGGCTGTTTGTGGGGCATTGCTGTGTGCGTTGCTGGGCTGCCACAATTCGCCCACAAAATACACAGTCATTTGGGTGAGTGTGTGTTTTGTGTTTGTGTGTGTGTGTGTTGTATGTGTGCGTTGTGTGTTTGTCTGCGTGCGTTTTGTATCAGGGTGCTGTGCTTGAGTGTGTGTGTGTGCGTGTGTGTGTGAGTCGTGCTCGTGTGTGTGTTTGCATGTGTGTATTCGCATGTGTGAGTTGTGTATATGTGCTTTGTGTGTGTGTGTGTGTGCGTGTGTGTGTGTGCGTGTCTTCTGTGGGTGAGTGAGTGAGTGTACCTGTCGATTAGTGAGTGTGTTTGATATCAAGAGTGACTGAGCAGGGAGCCTGCCACTGCCACCGCCCACCCCCTGTGAACCAATCAGACAAACCTGTCTCCCAGAGAGAAGAGCGAATGTAATTGGTGGCAGCAAAAAAGAGACGAAGAAAATTGTAAAACCTTTCAGATGTGGCCTTGTGCCCGTCTCACTCTTGCTCTCTCTCTCTCTCTCTCTCTCTTCCCACATTGTATTTTTTGTGTGTGGTGTAAAGAAATCACAGCGAAGGCTTTCAAATCTATTCTGAACTTCTAACAATTGCGATGCAGTCTTTTACTCCCTTAACTCGATGTTCGCTGGAGAATAAGCAATACAACCCCAATTTAGCGCCAATAATTGCTATGGGTGGAATAAATTATCCTAGCAGTGGGATATCATCATAATAATAATCTGTGAAGCGTTTTGAGTCTAGAAGACGTGAAAAGTGCTAAATCAAATGCAAGGATTGTGATTATTATAATATTATATATTATTATAATAATCCCTGCATTTGATATAGCGCCTTATCACGTCTTCTAGACTTCTCAAAGCGCTTCACACAATATACTGTATATATATATATATATATATATGTGTGTGTATATTTATAGGCGAAACACAGCGGCCAATTGCGTACAGCAGCGTCCCACAAACAGTCGCGGATTGAAACGACCAATTTGATTCGAGTTTTTATTTTTGAGGGATTATCATTAGGCGTGTGTGTGGAGTAAGGAAACTTGCCCAAGGCTTTGCCCCGGCCTCCCCCTGGATTCGAAACACACGCTGGTAAGGCGAGCGCTCTAACCACTGAGCTCCAGGAGCTCCGTCGTAGCTCTTTGTAAAAAGAGGAAATCAGACAAAACATTTGGTAACAAACTAAAAGTTATTTTAAAAGAAATCAGAAGTTGGGCGAATCATTCTTAAAGGGGCAGCGGTGATGCAGGGGTGTGAGTGAGCAGTCATCAT
Organism: Hydrolagus colliei; assembly: GCA_035084275.1. Taxonomy (NCBI): domain Eukaryota; kingdom Metazoa; phylum Chordata; class Chondrichthyes; order Chimaeriformes; family Chimaeridae; genus Hydrolagus; species Hydrolagus colliei. The sequence continues at coordinate 40,320,245 of CM068746.1, forward strand.
GCTGACATTTTACCGCCCCCACCCCCCGACCCCAAGGTAATTTCACCTTTAATACCTCTTTGTTTGTTTGTCTCAGTTAAAAGTCTGGTAGTAATTTGAAAGTTGTTTCTTCCACTTTGCGTTGAAGTAAATGGACTGAATTTGATGACGTTTCCATGCCATTACATTCTGCTCGTTCATCAAATTTCACTTGACAGACTTATAAAAGTTAGAATGTTGATGTTATCATGGGAGGCTTACAGTGGTGGAAAGTTGCCCATGTCGGGAATGAGCTCCGAGCTCATCTCCTCCCCCCCAACCCCCCACCAGCCCCCCCACCCCCCTCACCCCCCACCCCCCTCACCCCCCCACCCCCCTCACCCCCCACCCCCCTCACCCCCCACCCCCCTCACCCCCCTCACCCCCCACCCCCCTCACCCCCCACCCCCCTCACCCCCCACCCCCCTCACCCCCCACCCCCCTCACCCCCCCACCCCACCAGGGTCATGCTCAAGTCAATTATAATCATTTTTTAAAAATCCTTTCCCTTGACAGAGCGCCTTATCGCGCCTTTTGAGACTTCTCAAAGTGTTTCACACCATATCGTGTAAAGTGAATTGAAGGGAGTCCCGTGACTCAGTGGTTAGAGCGCTCGCCTCGCCCGCGAGAGGACCTGGGTTTGATTCCCGGCGGGGCATACAAAACAACAACAACAACTTTGATTTACATAGCGCCCTCCAAGCCGGCCGGCCTCTCAGAGCGCTTAACGTTGGGCGAGTTTCCTTACTCCACACACACAGGAGAGGGGGTTAAGTATTTTATCTGTAGGCAAACACAGAGCCATTTACGCACACACAGGAATGTCCCCCGAACAACCCTGAAGTCAGCAACTCGTCTTATTTGGAAGAATGTTAGACAGGACAGCGAGGAAAGCTCAAGTCTCTTTTCAAAATAGAGTCACGGGATCTTTCACGGGGAGACGGGAGCTCAGTTTAACGTGAACCCACAAACTCACATCGGGATGAGCTTGGAACCTCACGCCAACGGTGACAAGGAATGTTAAGGACCTTTTGTTAAGCGCGAGAGGATCGACGAAGTCACAGGAATTAATCGTCAGGTCACCTGCTCCGAAGGGAATTATCCGGAATCCGGTCCTGGATCACGGACAGAAATTCCCATCTTATTTTAAGCCCTGACCTGAACTGAGACTTCAGGCAGATGTGTTGCTGGTATTTCAGTCGGTGAGTGATAGCCCACGAGTAACCAGAGAGCTTCCAATAAACACCAGGGCCTCAAAGTGGGAGGATCAGCTGTTATTGGATACAGTAAAGACCAAGGCACCAACTGGAACCTTAAAGATTTCTCTTCAACTTTGATATACAGCAAAACTCATATAAGTTTTACTGCGTGTAGATTGAAGATAATTGGCACAAGAACCAGAGAGAGAGAGAGAGAGAGAGTGACGAAGAAGAAATATTTTTTATACAGGGATCTGTTACGATCAGGAATGCACTGCCTGAAAAAGGGCTGGTGGAAACAGATTCAATTGTAAGTTTCAAAAGGAAATCGCAAAGGTACTTGAAAAGGAAAAGGATTGCAAGGATATGGGGGAGTGGGACTGATTGGGTATCTCTCTTCCAAAGGCCCACTACAGTCACAGTGGTGACTGGCCTCTTTCTGTGCTGTGATATTCTTTGATCTGTGCATACATCGTATCATCGTCTAAATCGTACATCTGCCCAAGTCCAGTGCAAGAGTTTATCCTCTTTGCACATTTGACATAACTCATACTTTGCATAAGTCACATTAAATGTATGGTCCTAACTGATGGGACTCATGTGAGATTGATGGTATTAATGAAGCTGCTCATAGCAAAGTTCTCCCATGAGATAAGCAGACACTAAACTTTACAGTAAAAGCCTTTTGAGACGTCCTCATGAACAGTGAAAGACACCTTACCAGTGGAAGGATTCTTATTACTGCGTATTGCATAGTGCACTTGTGTGCACTATGATTGGAGGGAAGTGAGCAGTGGTGTGCCACAGGGATCGGTTTTGGGACCATTGCTGTTTGTAATCTACATCAATGATCTGGACTTGGGTGTACGGAGTACAGTTTCCAAGTTTGCAGATGACACTAAGTTAGGGAGAATAGTAAATAGTGAGGAGGATAGTAGCCATCTACAAGAGGATATAGACAAATTGGTAAAGTGGGCAGACACATGGCAGATGAAGTTTAATGCAGAGAAGTGTGAGGTGATGCATTTTGGGAGAAGAAATGAAGGGAGGCAATATAGGCTAGATAGTACAATTTTAAATGGTGTGAAGGAACAGAGAGACCTGGGGATTTGTGTTAGTGACTCGTTGAAGGTGGCAGGACAGGTAGACAAGGCTGTTAAGAAGGCATATGGGATACTAGGCTTTATAAATAGGGGTATAGAGTACAAAAGTCAGGAAGTGCTGACTAACCTCTTTAAGACTTTGGTGAGGCCTCAGCTGGAATACTGTGTTCAATTCTGGTCACCACACTACAGAAAGGATGTGAAGGCATTGGAAAGGGTGCAGCGAAGATTTACTAGGATGGTGCCAGGATTGAGGGACTTCAGCTATGAGGAGAGGCTAGATAGGCTAGGGTTATTCTCTCTGGAGCAGAGAAGATTGAGGGGAGACCTAATAGAGGTTTATAAGATCATGAGGGGTTTCGACAGGGCAAATAGAGAAAAACTATTTCCACTCATGGGTGAATCTGTGACTCGTGGTCACAGATTTAAAATAGTTTCAAGGCGAAGTAGAGGGGAGCTGAGGAGAATTTTTTTCACTCAGCGAGTTGTTCGAATCTGGAATGCATTGCCTGAAAAGGTGGTGGAGGCTGATTCGATAACAACTTTTAAAAGGGAATTAGATCTTTATTTAGGGAGAACGGGTCTATTAGGCTATGGGGAGCGGGCAGGGCAGTGGGATTGAATCGCTCTTTTCAAAGAGCTGGCACAGACTAGATGGGCCGAATGGACTCCTTTTGTGCCGTAAAATTCTATGAATCTATGAATCTATGTGACAATCATAATAATAATCCTTGTAGTTGATATTGGGAGTTATCATGTCTTCTAGGCGTCTCAAAGAACTTCACTTAAGGCGAATTGCCTGTACATGTATGTTTTGTGCGCAAAAAATGGCAGCCAATTGCGCACAGCAATATCACACAAACAGTTGTGGTTTAAGTGACCAAATTGTTATTTTTTTTTATGGAATTACTCCCCCCCCCCCGGACAAGCGATCTGCCAATTTACTAACAAGCTACTTACTGCTGGGCAAACAGAGGTTATCATAGAATCATAGAATCATAGAATTTTACGGCACAAAAGGAGGCCATTCGGCCCATCTAGTCTGTGCCGGCTCTTTGAAAAGAGCGATTCAATCCCATTGCCCTGCCCGCTCCCCATAGCCTAATAGACCCGTTCTTCCTAAATAAAGATCTAATTCCCTTTTAAAAGTTGTTATCGAATCAGCCTCCACCACCTTTTCAGGCAATGCATTCCAGATTCGAACAACTCGCTGAGTGAAAAAATTTCTCCTCAGCTCCCCTCTACTGCGCCTTGAAACTATTTTAAACCTGTGACCACGAGTCACAGATTCACCCACGAGTGGAAATAGTTTTTCTCTATTTGCCCTGTCGAAACCCCTCATGATCTTATAAACCTCTATTAGGTCTCCCCTCAATCTTCTCTGCTCCAGAGAGAATAACCCTAGCCTATCTAGCCTCTCCTCATAGCTGAAGTCCCTCAATCCTGGCACCATCCTAGTAAATCTTCGTTGTACCCTTTCCAATGCCTTCACATCCTTTCTGTAGTGTGGTGACCAGAATTGAACACAGTATTCCAGCTGAGGCCTCACCAAAGTCCTATAGAGGTTAGTCAGCACTTCCTGACTTTTGTACTCTATACCCCTATTTATAAAGCCTAGTATCCCATATGCCTTCTTAACAGCCTTGTCTACCTGTCCTGCCACCTTCAACGAGTCACTAACACAAATCCCCAGGTCTCTCTGTTCCTTCACACCATTTAAAATTGTACTATCTAGCCTATATTGCCTCCCTTCATTTCTTCTCCCAAAATGCATCACCTCACACTTCTCTGCATTAAACTTCATCTGCCATGTGTCTGCCCACTTTACCAATTTGTCTATATCCTCTTGCAGATGGCTACTATCCTCCTCACTGTTTACTATTCTCCCTAACTTAGTGTCATCTGCAAACTTGGAAACTGTACTCCGTACACCCAAGTCCAGATCATTGATGTAGATTACAAACAGCAATGGTCCCAAAACCGATCCCTGTGGCACACCACTGCTCACTTCCCTCCAATCTGAAAAACAGCCGCTCACTACAACTCTCTGCTTTCTGTCTCGCAGCCAGTTGTGGATCCACGCTGCCACTGTCCCTTTTACGCCATGGGCCTTTAATTTCTTAATAAGTCTCTCATGTGGCACTTTGTCAAATGCCTTTTGAAAGTCCATGTAAACTACATCAACTGCGCTACCATTATCCACGCATTCCGTTACCTCATCAAAAAATTCTATCAGATTTGTAAGGCAAGATTTGCCTTTAACAAATCCATGTTGACTGTCCTTTATTAGCCTATATCTTTCTAAGTGAAGATCTACCTTGTCCCTGATTATGGACTCTAGAATTTTGCCCACTACCGACGTTAGACTGACTGGTCTGTAGTTACCAGGCTTGTCCTTCTGCCCCTTTTTATACAAGGGAGTAACATTAGCTATCCTCCAGTCCTCTGGCACGACCCCTGTGTCCAAGGAAGATTGAAAGATCGTGGCCAGAGTCCCTGCTATTTGCTCCCGTGCCTCACTTAGTAACCTAGGGTGCATCCCATCCGGACCAGGTGACTTATCCACCTTGAGCGACGTCAACCTTTTTAGCACTTCCTCTCTGGTTATAATTATTCTATCCATTTCTCCTACCCTCTCCTCTAATACCATGGCATTGGCTGTATCATTTTCTTTTGTGAAGACAGAGGCGAAGTAATCATTCAGTACATCAGCCATGCCCTCTGCCTCCACAATGAGATTTCCTCCTAGGTCCCTAATTGAATGTTTATGGAGTAAGGAAACTTTTTCAGTTTTCCCCCACGTTTTCCCCTTCCCGGGAATCGAACCTGGGTCCTCTCGCTCGCTCGCGAGGCGAGCGCTCTACCCACTGAGCGACAGGACTCGACGTGTTCATGTGCGTTTAGACAATGTGGTTAACTTCTTCCTCCACCCTTGCGACAGATCACGCTCACAGACCAGCCGATAAAAATCAGACGTCGACAATCCTTAACTTTCCAACGAACAATGTGTTCATTCGCACATCAAAGATCATATTATCCACCCACTACACACACTGTGTGTTAATGAACAAATCACAGGTTGTAATTATCTAACTGACCCCGGCTTACATTAGCCCCTGATCTCAAATCTTCTACATTTTTCTCCCTGTTCCCGCTTTACACTTTGCAGAAAGGTCATGTTTCGCACAGTACCCAACCATCCCAAATGTCCCAGTCCCTCTGTGCAACCCTGTTTTGCCCTGTGCCACAGTGCAAACAATGAGACTTACATAATGTGAGACACAAACCATTCACCACAACCGGTCCCCGCGGCTGCTCACACAGTAAAGCTCACGTACATCATATCAGTCGGGGCCATGACATTTAATATGACGTCTCAAAGGGCTCCACGGAATATATCGCATTTCTGTGGGCGAAACGCGGCAGACGAATGCGCACAACAACGTCCCACAAACAGTCGTCGATCGAGTGACCGAATTATTTCGGTGAAAATTTATTTTGAAGGAATTATTATTACCGACCAGAAAACTGATCGGCCGAACGCCAAAATAACCAGATTCCCGCTTACCGTTAGGTAAACACAGGCGTGTGGAGTAAGGAAACTTGCCTAAGATTTTGCCCTGCCCAGGAATTGAACCTAGATCCTTTTGCTTGAGAGATAAACGCTCTAACCACAACATCACAGCTGCGAAGGAGAGGGCGGGTGGGTGGGCATCACTGAGTGACAGGAAAGTGGGTTACCTTTGCTCTGTGGAGGATTCTGACTCCTGTCTCGGAGAACGTTGATCTGATGGACCGCGCCGTACGGCTCGAAGAGTTCCTTCAGCTCTTTTTCTGTCCAGGAGCGAGGGATCTGGCCGACAAACATCTTAATGGCATCTGGGTCCGGCTGATCCGAGTGGTCTAGTGCACCATTCATTTTGTTATTCGTACCGTTACTGTAGGAGGGGAGGTGGGGGGTAGGAAATGGTAGATGGAAGTCAGGACAGAAATACAAGACAGTCACATATACCCTCAACGCACCATCGGGCTCTGGTGTGAAAACAAGTCAATATCGAGTCACAACGCTCCACGCTAGAGACGATTCCCCGATAACAATCTCTCACCCACTCCACCCACCCCATCCCACAACAATCCCTCCCTCCCTGTGAAATCAACACCATCAGCAATTTTGTGGAAGCAGAACCCAATCATCCAAAGGTCTCTCTCTCTCTCTCTCTCTCTCTGGACCTGACCTAAAACCGAGTAGACTGCCGGCTGTTCGTGTTATGTTCTGTGTATTTTAACACGGGGAAAACTTGGCGAGGAGAGACGGAGAGGAGCTGCAGCCTCTCTGCACTGGGATCTATCCCCGGGCTGTTGTTTATGTTACTCTGCCATGTTCACACGATAAGGCCAAGAAGGAATCTGAACCTGACCGAACTCCGCACATGTTCTGCCACCTCATCGGATCTTTTAAATCTGTTTATAATAATAATAATAATCCTTGCTTTGATATCGCGCCTTATCACGTCTTAGAGATGTCTTGAAGTGTTTCACGCGATATACTGTGAAGTGGATCAACTGTATATTTTGTGGGTGAAATGTGACAACAGTGGTGTCCCTCGAATAGTGGTGGATTGAATGACCAATTTATTTATTGTTTGAAGGAACTATTACCCCCTGGAAAAGACAATCCGCCAATCGATTAACGGCTGGGCTCCTATGCACTGAGGCGTGTGGAGTAAGGGAACTTGGAAGTATTACGCGCTATGTGTTAAAGTGAGAGTAAAGGTACACGCACAGAGGGGAAATTGGCAGCTGCTCTTCATTGTGCAATAATGAATATAAGTAATAGTTCTTGCATTTCACACGCCCAATCATGCCTCAAATGCACAGTGGATTGACCGGCAGTCTATGGGTGAAAGGCGACAGCTAATTTGTACAGCAGTGTCCCACAAACAGTCGTGGGTTGAGTGAATTTAAAAAAAAACTTTTAAAAAGGGGATCTTTAGCCCCAGAAAGCGATCTACCAATCAACTAATCACCTGCGCTAAAAACTCTCCAAAATTAGGTTAAATTCATTAAATTAAATTAATAGGTCTAATTCCCACCCAAGAAGGACTGCAGTCCATCTCTGCCAAGTGCTTCAAGGCAAATTGCAGTCACTATACCGAGGTGCTGTATCATATTACAGTAGTACTGTATTATTATTCCAAAATTGGAGCCGGATGTGATAACAGCAGATACATATCAGAGCAGGAAGCCACCAGATTGTGAAAGAGAAGCTTTTAACAGCATGTAATGTATGTTCTGACCTCAGAACGTGACAGATACACCATTATTTCTGTTCTTCAAAGGTATAGTACACTATGGAGGCCTATAAATACCGTGTGATATTTGCAGCGGGAGAGACAACATTTGCAGGCCTTGTGGAGTCCTGTAGCTCAGTGGTTAGCTGCACTCGCCTCACAAGCGAGAAACCTGGGTTCAATTCCAGGCTGGGGCGAAACCTTGGCAGGTTTCCTTACTCCACATGTCTAATCCACCCCCAAAAAGTAATAAAAACTTGGGCATCTCAACCCACAACTGTTTGTGGGACACCGCTGTGTGTAATTAGCTGCCACATTTTGCCCACAAAATATAGTCAATTCACTTTAGAGTATATTCTGTGAAAAGCACTGTATCAAATGCAAGGATTATTATTATTATTATTCTTTAATATTAAGAAAAGCTTTCTAGGAGTCAAGGCTCGCTGTAACACAATAATATTTGTCTCTAGATTATATTAAACTTGGCATCTTTACACTGCATTCAAGGCACGTCTCAAGATCCTCCTCTTCGACCGGCCCTTCAAGCACCTTCCTACCGCTACCCTCCCTGCCCTCCACCCTCCCTCATCCAACTGCCCCCACCCACCCGGCTTGAAACTAAATCCCCGACTGTCCAGATGTGTCATTTTGTAGTTCAGAATTTGGTATTCATTATGGTGTCCATACCATCAAAACACCTCAAAGCCTCTCACAAGTAACTGCTGTCAAGTGTAGTGACTGTATTTTGTTTAAATACTAATAAGAGTTTCTCCCTCCTCTCTCCGGGTGAGGGGTGGGGGGGGTTCTGACCAATAACTCCCCCGCTCCCCCGTGCCCCCTATATAAGAAAAATGTTCATTTGTTTTGCGGCTGTTTGTGGGGTATGTTGTTGTGTGAAAATTGTCTGCCCTTGCGCTCATGCCAGACAGTGGCTCCACTTTGCAGTAAAGTCCAGTAAGATTCAGTGACAGTCTTTGAGATGTTTCGAATGACGCTATGTCAAGTGCAGGGATTAACACTGCCTCAAGCACAGCACAGGACTGGAAAGTGCCTCAGTAATGTACGACAATTCAACAAAAAGAAATCAAAAGGTGAACCAGAGATCCTCTAATCTGCCTCCCCCCCAACTCCGATTCACCCACCCACCCACCCACTCTCATCAAACGTGTGAAAGCAGTAGGAGCGTGGGTTCCACAACGATACGGAGCGATTAACTCAGACCTGACTGACAGAATCAGGTGAGTTTGATATCAAAGTGATGTGACTATTTGAAGTGTTGATGCAGTTATTACTTTGCTGATAACGCGTTCTGGATCAATGCTGAAGGCTATCAATATGTCCCTTGTGTAAAGCCCCTGCTAAAGTTTAATCATCTTAAAAAAAGTTTGCCACCGAGATCACCGTCTGGCAAATTTTCCTGGACAACTTTGGCTTCCAGGATTAACAGGAGCTGAGTAGGAAAAATCACTGCCCACCCCACCCCCCCACCCAGTGACCGACCAGTCTGTCGAGTCCTGAGGACGAACAAGACGAGGCAGGTTGATGACCTGAAAGAATCCCCGTTCAAAATTAAAACTGAAAAAAATAAATCTAAAATGGTTGCTTCTCGAAGCCACGTGTTTATTTATTTTATCTTGCGTTCTCTCTCCCCCCCCACCTCTCTCTCTCTCCCCCCCTCTCTCTCTCTATGGTGAAATCCAAGTTGAAAGTGAACATTTTAACGTTCCCTAATTATAAATTGCAAGGATTATTTATTCCCTTTGAAGTCCTGGCTAAACACCAGGGAAATGTCCTTTAACCAACCAAGAACTTCAAAGGAGATAACAGCAGAGGTTCAACCAACCCTTGCAACCAGTGAGCTAGCCACGGGTTCTCCACTCAGAGAGAGACTTAAAGGAGTCTTGTAGCCTTATGGTTAGCGCACTCATCTTGCGAGCGAGAGATCTGGATACGATATCTGGGCATGGCGAAACACTGGGCAACTTCCTGTACTCCACACACCTCTGTTTACCTAGTAATTTACCTTAAAAGCCCTCCACGGCCTCGCTCCTTCCTATTCCTGTGACCGGCTATCCCCTACCAACTTGTCTGCTCCCTCCACTCAGTGGGCTCTGGCCTGCTTCATGTCTCCCGCCTTGCTAGCCCTACCATCGAAAGGAGGGTCTTCAGCCTCTTTGCCCCCGCCCTCTGGAACTTCATGTCAGTTCCACCCCTTCGTCCCCTCCCTAGCCCCCTTCAAAACCCTCCTCTGTCCCTACCTTCGGTCACCTTCCTACCCTCCCCAACTCTCAGCAGGGTATCATCCAGCTGTGATATTCCATCACTCCTTCCTGCAGTGTGGAGACCAGAAATGGGCACAATACGCCAAATATAGTCGAGCCAAGGTTTGGCATATCTGAGCCACACACTCACACACACATACACAAGGTCATCTCTCACTTGACTTCAGCTCCTAAACACTGGGAAGTGACTTGCCTTAGGCCAATTATTGAGTGGAAATCTATAAAAGGCTTCGCTCCGGAATGTTCCAGAGCAAGCGGAGGAGTGCACGCACACACACACATGCACACACACACACACACACACACACACAGAGACCATTCCCCCCCCTTCTCATCATCACTCACCATGATGCTCGACTATTTGTTTTGCAACCCAATGTTATTGGGTTGGAAGGGCTCTACTGTGGAAAATAACAAGGCAGCAATTTTGGCTTCAACCTCTCTTTCTTTCTTTCTTTCTTTCTCTCTCTCTCTCTCTCTCTCTCTCTCTCTCTCTATCTCTCTCTGTCTCAATGTCCTTTTTTTTAATTAAAAAAATCTATATATTAAAGAAAAACACTGCTCGCTTTAGCTCTCGAAAGTTCTTTTCCAAACCTCAGTGGCCAGCTCTTGGGGTGAGGGCTGAACTGAAGTGACCTCTTTCCTCTTCTAATCCCCGATGACATTTTTTAACATTTTAATGGTTTATTTTGCTTCTCCCTCCTTCACTTTCTCCACGCCTCCTTCCCTCTGCCTCCCTCTCCTCCCACCCACTTCCCCTGTTCTCCCCTGTCCCAGCTACCCCCCACCAACCCCTTCTCTCCGTCACTCAATCGCTCCATCTGTTTTTAGATAGTTCAGATCATTAGTCGGTGGCCCTCTCATCACTATGTCTGCCGAAGCCACCTCTTAACACGGACAGATGGAGTCGTTCACGATGAAATTAATTTCAGATTAATTCAGACTGGACACACTCCAACCCAGCCTGAGGCCTCCAAACAGGAGCCAGCGCCTGCGCCCTCCACTTTCTAACCCGCGGGGGAAAGGGTCACGGGTGTCTTGATGCGGCGGGAGGGGTGAGCTCAAACAACAGCAACATCCTCTATAGCACCATCCCGCATTCCCTCCGTCTCGCCCCATCCCTTGCCTCCTTCAAGACCCACCTCAAGGCCTTCTTCTTCGACCGTAGAAGAATGAATCAACCTCCTTCCCCACCTGCCCCCCATCCTCCCCCAACTCCTACTCCCAGCTTGGATTTGAAACACTGAGCTGGGGGTTTGGATCGGGGGGGGGGGGGGGGGGAGTGGGGGGTCGGGCCGTAGGGCAGAGGGGGGATAGGAATGATCAAGTGAATTGATGATATATTTTATGTGCGCAATTCAGGTCCAGACATAAAGTAAATCTGTACCTGAGTGGACTTTCTTCCGAGGAAGCACTGCACACAATTATTTGAGCTGACCTTTCTTGACTCGCTCGCTAAGCTATACACCTTTAGCTGCCGTGTTGTGTCTGCCTCCAAAGTACACAGTCACTGCGCTTTACAGGTGACGGTGAGGTGCTTTGAGATGTCCTCCCAACGAGCAAGGCTGTGTATCAAATGTAAGGGCTATTGTTATGACTTTACTGCGCTGGTGCTAAAAGTCAATCCCATTGCATCAACACCCAGAATAAGTGGGAAGGAAGGGGAGGGCATGAGGGGGTCAGCGAGGAAGGTCTAAGACCAAGGACCCCAGGAACTTATCTCTGCTCACTGTGGCTCAAGCGATGCCTGAAAATAAAATCATTTGATTGCAATCTCCCACAGTTCGACTGTGACTTGCGGTTTCCAGGGAAACGGGGGAGAGCGCGCGGGTGTGTGTGTCTGTGTTTTTAAAAAATAGAGCGTTGAGTTAAATGTCGTGGCCTCCGAATGTCACTAATGAGCGCGCATTGACAAGCAACCCAGCCCCGCAAATACCCAGCCGATTCTCAACGAGCTTGCGATAAGGCAGCAACGACAAAATGACATTTGTATAGCGCCTTTCACGTCTGTTTGACACACGGAAAGATCTCAAAAGCGCTTCGTAGGGGTGGGGGGGGGGGGGGGGGGGGGAGGAGGGGGGGCAATTACTGTCAGGAGTAGCGGTGGCTCGGTTTGCGGGCGGAACACGGAAGCTGGTTTACTCACCGCAAACTGCCCGCCAACAGGCCTGAAGCGAAGCCTAATTTATCGGGAGGGCTGTTGGTTTGGTACGTTGGGAGAAACTCGCTTCTCTTTCCCGACGGTGTCACCATTCTGCAAACCTTGCTTTGCGTACAGCGCCTTATCAAGACGCCGAGTTGTCCAAAAGCCTTCTGCGCGGGATATACCGTCAAGTGGAGTGATGAACACAGGGCGGCCGGTACGCACACACAACACAGAGTGATAAACACATGGCAGCTGGAACGCTACGGGGGTGAATGACCAGTCTTACCTGGGCTATTTGTTGGCGATGAACATCGGGAGAGAAACCCCTTCCCTCATTAGAATAGGGCCACGGCATCTTAAATGTCCACCTGAACAGGCCGATGAGTCAGTCTGACTCATCAGAAGGAGCCTGTCAACGGAGTCTGAGACACACCCTATGAGAACCAGTCGCCAGTGATGTCCTACCCGAAAGATATCGCCCGCACTCCTTAACAATGGACGTGCGTGTGTTTTTTTTTTTGTGTGTGTGTGTGTGTGCGTGTGGAGGTTATGAACCAGATGAAACACTGATGACAACATCTTGCCTTTAGAATAAGACTGCAATAAGGAGAAGAAGCCTTGCATTTGCAGCAGTATTTTTTTTACAATGTGTGTGATTATGATGAAACGCTCGGCTTTCGTGAATGGGACACAGATCTGACACGCTGGGAGCGCAGATATTGTTTTTCACATACGCAGTGTAGAGTGCACACATAAGCCTGGCATTTGCTGAAAGCATTTGACTGCTCTCCTAATGATCAACTGCCACGCTCACTACTGGTGACTTCCATAATTCCCAAATCAATCAGCGGACAATCAGGCTACATAAGCATGGACCTAGCCGATCGATCAATAGATCGCAGTTATAAATCAACACCGTTGACAACACACACACACACACACACACACATGCGCAAACAAACATGTATGTGCGCCTGCCAGCCAGCCAGCACAAACACATTCACATTCAGAAGCACACACACACAGGCACGTATTGTGAAATAACTAATATATGGGCACTTGCTTGCATTACTTTAAAGGAAGAAATATTACGACGATAATGATCCTTACATTCCATATAACTTCCATACATTCCATATAACTATATAGCACGTCGATGAGACGTCTCAAAGAGCTTTTGCGGGATTTTACGGCCAAGTGTAGTGACTGTGTATTTTGCAGGGAGAAACACACGGCAGCCAATGACTGTCCAGCGCCTTGGAATGCTCTCCCGATATGAAAGTAGTGTACAAATGTACAAGTGTAGTTTGTTGTTCAGGTTCCTCGCTCCCTCTCTCTCTCTGTATGTATGTCTGTCATATGGCAACGATTTAAGTGAAAACACTCCTCCTAAACATGAAAGCGCACACATCGAGGCAGTTTTTCTAGTTACCATGGGTTATCTGGATCAACAAACGAGGCCTTTCGTGTGAAAATAATTAATTGCAATAGTTTGTTCGCAAGCTCCCCTCCAAACTCCCCACTTTTGCCGAGCGAGATGTGTACTCGTCCGAATGCTCACTCTCACACACACACACACACACACACAGAGTGACATAGAGAGAGGATAGAGAAGAGAGAGGGGGAGAGTGCTTGAAAACTGAGATCATGTCCGAGACATTAATAAACAACGGAGGTTTCGTGTTGGGAGATTTGCGAAGGAAAATGGGATTTCGATGCCATCTTTGGAGACGATGGCGTCTTAGCTTCTCGCTGTAACCAGGAACAACAACAGCAGCAACATACACCCCCCCACCCCCCAGCCCCCCCCCCCCCACCCCCCCCCCTCCATGCAGGGTAGTGTCTCAGGTGGTGGTGGGGGTGGGGGAGAGGGAGGCATGGAGGGCAAGGCAGACGGAGATTGAGGGAGATTGTTCCAGAGTTTCTTGAAATCCTTCGCTGCCGAGCTCAGCCTCGGAATAATAAAACATTGTTACAGACTTCGGCTTTTATATCTGAACATGGTGTTTTGTTTGCGTTGGGGAAGGAAGGAGTCACATTTGGTAAGGTGAAGGCCAAGGCCAGCATCTGCCCCATCCATCTCACGCCTCCTCCCACATTCATCACGTTCAGGGTGTCCACAAAGTCCAATTAGAGTAGATAGGAAACCTTACCAATGGCAAGCTATGAGGTTTTAACTGGTCAGACTCCAGCAGTTACCCCCCCCAACGCAAACTCTGGCATGTCTGTCCCCCCCACTTGTACAAGCCTAAAGACTAAGGCATTCCGGGTTTGGTTAAGCAAGATACGTCCCTCCAGGGAGAGAGAGAGATAGAGAGAGAACATTCCATTCCAATCAATCTATCTCTCGGGTTTCCATGTGAAGCTGGGATTCCTGGAATTCTCGGTTTGGTTTGGATACTCTTAAGCAACAACAACAACAATTTACATTTATAGAGCGCCTTTCACGTCGGGAGGACGTCCCAAGGCGCTGAACAAGAGGCGTGTGACCCGAGCTGGGAGGGGAGTGTTTGGGAAGGGGTGAAACACGAAGGGGAGGTAAGCAACGGTCAAGACACCCAACTGACCAAAAAAACACACACGCAAAGTCCTCTCTACCCGCCTCCCACGTTTAAAAACCAATAGCGATACGAGATGACGGAGGAGCTAAAACAAGCCGTCAGACGGAGATGCAGTTTTCCTCTTCACTCCATCACGTTACGGAAGAACTTGCACTGAAACATGGTGACGGATCATTATCTGCCATGAAAATGATGGCTCTGGATGGCTAAATCCAGTTAAACGCCTGTACTGAATACAATTAAGGACTTCTAAATACAATTACCATCATTCTCCTACTCGTTTCACTTGTACCCGGTTAGCACCACTGTAGAAAAACAAACAATTAACAGGGCTGTGTGGCACGAGTACTGTGCACATACAATATGCGCTGTATATTGCGCATATATACAGCGCATATTTATATATATATATGCAATATATACATTGCAAAAACGTGCCTTCACAAAGCGCCCCTTCATGCAGGATAGCGTCTTAGAAGCAGAGTCACTTGCTGAGCGGGGGAGAAAGCTTGTGGGATTGACTATAAGGATATGGACTAAGTATTGGTCAAAGAGGTAGGCTTTAAGGTGGGATTTGAAGAGAGAGAGAGAGAGAGAGAGAGAGAGGTGGGTGGGTGGACAATCGATGGACCAAATGATTACCTTTTTTTTTGAAGGGGTTATTGTATTACCCCCCGGGAAAGCCTCCACCAAAACTCAGGTTCCTCCTTACTGCTAGGTAAACAGAGGCTCGTGGGGTAAGGAAACCTGCCCTACATTG
Source organism: Hydrolagus colliei (assembly GCA_035084275.1). Lineage (NCBI taxonomy): Eukaryota > Metazoa > Chordata > Chondrichthyes > Chimaeriformes > Chimaeridae > Hydrolagus > Hydrolagus colliei. Next base: position 40,335,605 of record CM068746.1, read on the forward strand.
TCTACTAACCTATTAAACAACTGTTCTCTTAATGTCACAGAACACCAGATCTCAGGCAGGCTGATACCTCAAGTCAGATATTTGTCCACCAATGAACGGGAGAATTCTTTTTCAGAGAAGAAGAGGATATAAAAATAACTCCACTCTAAGGTCAGGGTGGCATTTTTTCACGGTTAGAAACTTAATTGCCAACTGGCTGAAGAAAAGCTGCAACTGTTACGTTGATGAAAGCAGAGAGACCTTGGGATATAGATGTGCAGTATCGAGCTTAGCGCAGATAGTAGAATTTGCTCCCCTCCTTCTCTCTCTCTCTCTCTCCAATCAGCAACGTCAAAGGCACTGAGGAGACTTCTTACAAAAAGATCTTACAGTCAGCATTTTCACCTAACGACTAATAATCCTGCCACTGGAGGCAGAACCATTTTCCCCCCAACAAAATACACAGTCGGTCCACTCTACAGTATATCCTGTGAAGCACCTCGAGACATCTCGACGACATGATGAAAAAGCTATATCAAATGCAAAGGTCATTATTATAATTAGAGAGACTTATTGTGTCTGTTCTGCATCCCTCTGAAGAGCTCTCCATTTAGTCCCACTCCCCCATGCATCTTTCCCGCCTCAGCGTTTTATTTACGCCCCGTTAATAAAAGTCATCACAGGTGGAATTTCACCCCAGCAACCTCCAACTACCCAACTGTAGAACACTGCAAATTTTTCGACACCATCCCTGCGAGTTTAAACTCGGAATTTTACGTGAGAAAATATTTATTTGATATTGGCCCCGTAACATATTGAAGTATGCTAGGCAGCTGTAATGTGTTTATTTATAGAAACAAAGGCTTAACTTTCTCTCCTGGCAACCTGGATATCTCCTCGTTTCAGAGGTTAGGTGTTTAATAATAATAATAATTACGCTTGCGTTCAAACAATTGTCGGCCTTCCCAATTCCTCCCTCCGTAGGCTGCAGATAATCCCAAACTCTGGGGCCCATGTCCTCTCCCGCTCTAAGCTCGGTGACCCCATCTCCCCCATCCTCGGCCGACTCCATTGGCTCCCCATCACCCAGAGGATTCAATTCAAGATCCCGGTCCTCAATTTTGAGCCCTCCACAGCCTCGCCCTCGCGTCCCTCGCGTCCCTCTATACAAGTGTCATTTTGCTGTTGTTTGTTGTTGTTAATCACATCGTTGAGACATCTCAAAGCGTTTCAGAGAATATACTGTCAAATGGATTGCCTGTGTATTTTGTGGGCGAAACGCAGCAGGCATTTGCACACTGTAGCATCCCGTAAACGGTCGCGGATTGAGTGACTAAATGACGGTCATTTTTTTTTAACGCCGTGTGTAAATCTCACTGGGGAGTCCAGCTCAACTCCTTACAAGACCCGTGAATCCACCCGGTGTTAAACCACAAGTCCCCTTTGTCTGAAACAAAATCACCCCAGAATTGTGGCAAAATACCTTCAAAACCTGATTTTAGCCGTTTGGGAGCTGGTCTCTCCACAGCTGCTTTGGAGGGAAGAGAAAAAGTGTTTCTGGTTTCAATTTCCACCCCCCACCACCACCCGTACCCCCGCTAATACCCCCACTCTCCCAGTTAAAACATGGAGCCCTGTAGCTCAGTGATTAGAGAACTCGCTTTGCACGCGGGAGAGTACCTGGTAAAACACTGGGCAAATTTCTTTACTCTACACACCTCCGTTTACGCAGCAGTAAGTAGGAACACAGTTATTACTATGTACAATTGGCATCTGCATTTCGCCCCCAAAATATACAGTCAAATCGATAAGGCATTATATCAAATGCAAGGATTATTATTATAACACCAACATGATGCGCGTGTGGGGCTTCACTGCGCGCAAAATTAGCTGCCTTTCTGGACCCGCCATTTGCAAAGTCACTTGCGTTTTGACTGTGAAATTGTTTTGATGTGAATGAACATCTCTCTCTGAGTCAAATATCTCACGGTGGTTAAACAGGGGTATTCTTGCCAAGCGCGGTGGTGGTGTGTGTTTTGCCGGTGAAAGGCAGCGGACAATTTTGCGAGACAGCGACGTTCCTACAAACAGCCACAGAGCGCACGATCAATTTCTCTCCGAGGTCACAGTCGGCCAGGAAACTCGTTTCTCTTTTCGAACAGGGCCAATAACGATTTGGTATTGATGTGCGTACATCAGTCCGGACTGAGCTAAAATTTACTCGTGCAGGGTTTGATTCCGCGACCCTCTGGCTCGGAGGAGATAAAAGGTTACCGACGAAGAGGACATTCCTGCTGTGGAACGCAGCTCTACGTGGTGACGGGAACTATCGACACCAAGTAGCATTTTTCTATCGGTAGAAAATGGAATTCAATTTACAACTTGGCTCCCCACTCACTCACTCATTCTATCACTAACTCATTCACTGCCTCAGGGCAGTGGCCTTATTGTCACTACTGTTAGTAAAGAGACGCAAGGCCACAAAGCCACCCCCAGTGAATGTCAGTCAGTCAGTCTTCGCTTAACTCCAATTTTCCACAGACCCAAACTCTCTACAGAGCACAGTTCTTCCAGAGACCAGAAAATTGGTAGTAATAATAATACTACTTGCATTTGATCTAGCACACTATCGCATCTTCGAGACGTCTCAAAGCGCTTCACAGAATATACTGTAAAGTGGAATCACTCTACATTTTGTGGGCGAAACGCAGCAGCCAGATGCGCACAGCAGCGACCCACAAACAGCTGTGGAGTGATATCAAGGGGATATGGAGCAAAGGCGAGTTATTGGGGTTGAGGTATAGAAATATAGGAACAGGAGGAGGTCCCTCAGTCCCTCGAGCCTGTTCTGCCATTCTATAAGATCACGGTTGATCTGTGTCTCAACTCCAATGACCCACCCTTGCCTTGCATGCCTTGATACCCCCACGTAACAAATATTTTGTCCACATAATATATATACTGTATATACAGATCAGCCATGATCTAATAGAATGGCGGAACAGGCTTGAGGGGCGTAATGTTTTTTCCCTCCTGTTCCTGCTGGCGGGTTGCCCGGAGAGAGATGGACACGTTGACTTCCAAGGAAATCTTCGAGCTCAAAGTCAAGTCACACTGGTTCATAACACAGGCATTTTGTTTCAGTTGTAATGGTAATGGGAGGGAGGGTGTTGATGATGTGGGTGGGGGGTGGGGGAGGGGGCACGGAGAGGGAGGTTGGGAGCGAAAGAAAGCAGAACAAAGGAAAGAAGACATATCTGTATGGTGCTGACTGCACAAAGCTTTTAGAAAGTTACAGTAATTGGCTGCCTCCAGCCGTCTCTGTCTCTCTCTCTCTGTCTCTCTGCCCTGCCTCGGAGTTCTCAGTTCTGCTTTACGGGGTCTGCAGGAGGCAATAATTGCTTGCCTCTCATTGAATGTGCGTCAGCTGCATTCCCTGCATTCACACTCTGTCACACACTGAGAACAGCTTGTGGTGCAAACACAGCTACAGGAACTGAAACAAGCAAAATGTCAGGAGAGAGAGAAAGAGAGAGAGTGTGGGGGGAATGCGTTTAGAGAAAGAGAGCGAGAGAGAGAGCGTCTTGGGGGAAGGAGGGCTGGTGAATTTGGTGGAGGTGGAGAGGGGCCATGGGTTGGGGGAGTGGGCAATGAATTTGAACAAGATAGAATAGTGTTTTTTTTATTGAACAAACCCCCCGCACGCACGCACACACACAGATACATACAGACGCAGACACACACACAGACACAGACATATCTGCTGAGTACTAGCATTCAATGAAAAGTATTTTGATAGTTAATCTCCACCTTGCGTCCCAGCCAACAATCCTGAATGTAAATTGGTCAATGACCTCACGGCAGTTTGTAGGACGGCTGTGTACGTGAGCTGCCTGTATTCCCCTACGCCTACATTGTAACCTGCCTGATCAGTTTGATTCGAGTAAAAAAAAAGCTGTAGGAAATAGTTCTCTTTCATTCCCAGCTCCCTCCCTCGCCACCTGTCCATCATCCATTGTCTGTTTCGCACGTGGATTTACATGGGAACAGGAGTAGGCCATTCAGTCTTTCGATCTCAGTAGAGTTTGGATACTCTAGAAGCACGGTGATGAGTTTCCGCATGTGTCAGGCTTTCTGTTGACCAGCCCCTCCTCATTCCTCCCTTGGGTACCCCCCCCCCCCCCACAACCCGGTTCGGTGCCAGCCAGCAACAACATACCCGTTGAGACGTCCTCCCAACTTGAAAGCTTGCCACGGCAATGTAAATTGTATTGTACAGCTTTTATACCTCATCACATTTCTTTCATCTTAAATATCTAAGGCAAAATAGTGCCAGAGGTGTGATTTTTGGGTAGGTTGGGGGCAAGGTTGGAGAGGAGCTTGTGGCGAGCATCAAAATCCTACCTAGTTGTCAAATGTCATCTAGGTCCCAGTTGGCTTGGAAACTCAGTTGGCAGAAAGCAATGGCTCATCCAAACAATGGTACCTCCCAACAACACAGCAAAGCACAGACCCACATCACGTGTCGCCCACAAAATTATACAATCGTTTCACTTTTACAGTCTATTCTGTGAAACTTTTTGAGAAGTCCATGAGGACATGATAAGGCGCTCTATCAAATGCGAGCCGTAATTATATTATTATTATTATTATTAGACTATCCAACAACCCTGCACTGCCCAGCGTCAGCCTAGACTATGTGTGAGCTCACACTCTCAACATGGAGGGGGTTGGTGAGGGGGGGGGGGGCTTGAATGCACAACCTTCTAACTCAAGAGGTGAGAGTGTGGCCCACTGAGCCAACCTAACACCCCCTCCAATTGGACGCCGTCTGGCATTGAGGGCGCTATATAAATCACAGTTGTTGTTGTTGTTGGGGGGTGCTGGGGGAGTATTGCGTCACTGTCGCCCCCACTTCTTCAGCAAATGTGGCGAGTGAGATTCCCTCTTCCATCTGTTGTCACTGTATTCAGGCGGTCTCTCTCTCTCTGCCTCGTTAGCTATTCGCACCAGTGAATATCACGGTTATAAATACACACGCTCGTGAAAATGCGTCCCACTCCCCATCTGGCTCTGACAACGCAAGCTATGTTTTACCCACGAATGCCCCTTCTAGGCTTCGGCCTAGACCACATGAGTTCCAAATCCCGATGTGGGCCTTAATTTCAAGGGCTCTGAGACGGCGTCCGGCGTCCCAACCCCCAGCTCGGGTCCGAAACTGACTGTCCAGCACCTTGGGACGTCCTCCAGGCATGAAAGGTATTAATACAAGTGTAACTTTGTCGTCGTTCTTGTTGTTGACACGTCTTCCAATACTGATCTGAATCCCGAGCCCTGACGAAGCATTTTAATGGGGGCAGGAGGAAAGGAAAGGAAAAAAACGCAAACAGAAATACGCGGTGCTGGGTAGGCGAAGGGTGTGGCATTGTTGGGAGATGCCGTCCTTTGGATGAGATGACGACAACAACAACAACAACACTTGCATATGACGCAGCGCCTATCACATCTGCGATAGGTCTCAATGCGCTTCAGAGAATATACCGTAAAGGGAAGTGGGCAAAACATTTTGAGATGGATAAACCGAGGTCCCATCCACCCATTCGGGAGGACGTTAAAAGATCTCAAGCTCTATTCCAAAGAGAATTCCCCATGGCTCAACAATCTCCTCTCCCACCCCCATAAAAATTGGTCTTTCACTTCTGGCTGTTACAGTGGGGACATTGCTGTGTGCAAATTGGCTGCCTCGTTTGCCTACATAATTCAGGAGTGTTATTATTAACAAGGGAGTAAATTTTGACTTGCCCTCCTCATCCAATTTGTCGTGATGGATGGGAGTGGTTAACAGTCTGAACTCTAGCAACTTCCTGTAATGATAATGATAATAATCCTTGCATTTGATGTATAAAGTGCCTTATCATGTCATTGAGACTATGAAGTCTCAAAGCATTTCAAATGATATACTGTAAAGTGTAGTGACTGTGTGCTTTGTGCACAAAACGCAGCAGCCAATTGATGTTCAATGCCTTACCCCCGACCCCCCTCCCCGACAGCCTGTGATCAGGTACCTGTTTAAGAGCATGTGGTTTTGCGCAACCCCACATCTGCTGGCAATAAGTTCCATGTAAAACAGAAAGGGTTGTAAAAATGTCAGGGCCTCCTGAGATTTACTGCTGTCCCTTGGGGTCAGTTTGAGTCCCGCATTGAGACGTTTAGTTTAATTTTCAATTTCTTTCAAAATCTCCTACAAATTCCTTCCGTTCTTGGGCCTAAGACCAAGACTTACTTGAGTGCTTTGGCCTGAAGTTTGCGATATCAAATGCAAGGATTATTATTGTTATTATTTTGTGAAAGATCCCATGTCTCTGAAAAGAGAAGGGAGTCCCTCTCGGCCGGTGTCCAGTTGTACAATCCATCCTCAAGATAACATCGGTCGTTCACTTCACGGCTGTTTTCTGCTTAACATCTCGTCCGAAGGACGGCGCCACCCACTCCGCGCCCGCCCACCAACACTGTATTGGAATGTCATCTTATTCGACTTATGTTTTACCCACGAAATACACAGTCGATTCACATTGACGGCGAGTTCTGTGAAGCGCTTTGAGACATCTCAAAGACGTGATAAGGTGCCATTTCAAATGCGAGGATTATTATTATTATTATTATTTATTATTTAGGGGATTCCAATTCTTGATATGAGGCTCGCCCCACAACCTTCAGAGGCCACAGCTCTCTCGCTCATTTTTGTTGATCAGTGGGTGTCTATTGTTGGTGGTGGTAGGTGGGGGAAGAGGGGGGGTGGGGGGGGGGAGAAGGGGGAAGGAGTGGAAGGCAAGGATCGTTGGAAGATTTTGGGTCTTTCTGAAACACAAGAGACAAACAGCTGTTTTGATCCCAAACGATAACCTCTTAAGCTCGCTCCTCCCTCTGCTTCAGGAAGCTTGGTTGAAATTGAGCCGAGGCAGATGGGATGAAAGACTCCTCTCTCTCTCGATAACAGCTGCTAGGAGACGCAAGTGATTTACTCCATAGCCCCAACCCAATTCAGAGGGCTCTCGGCGAACATAAAAAGCTCCAAACTGCCTGGTACTTGGCTGAGGAGTGGGAAATGGGGGGAAGTGGGGATGTGCTATGTACAGGAAGTTGCCTTTGTAGGAAACCATTGATAGCAAATTATTTACCGATAATCAGATAATATTATAACAATAAACAGTCCTTGCGTTTGGTGCCTTATCATGTTGAGAGGAAGCGCTAAAACTGCTTGCCTCGTTTCGTCCACAAAACACAGTTAAACCTCTTTACGGTATATCCAGTGAAGAGCTTTGCGACGTCGCGATAAGGGTCTACAGCAAATGGAAGGATTATTATCCTTAGAATTATTGTCTGTCCGTAAGCTTGACATCACAAAGTCACGTGACATTACAGGACAAGCCTTAACTCAGCCCCACTGATATCAAAAATTGCCCCCTTATCAAGTTAAACTTCCTAGAAACACAATGCTCTATTGAGGAATGAGAAATGTTGCCATTGAGGAATGAGAAATGTCAGCAAGTTTCCCCTGAGAAACATACCGTTTGAATTGACTCTTCTATATTCTGGTGGGCAAAACACAGCAGCCCACAAACAGTCACGGATTGAGTAACCGATTTATTATTTCTATTCATTTTTAAGGATTTGTTTATCTATCACCCCTGGAAAAACAGTCCTCCAATCGACAAACAACTAGTAAACCGAGGTGTGTGGAGTAAGGAAACATTATTTGCCTGTGGATTTCGCATTGCCCAAACCTGGGTCCTTTCGCTTGCGACGTGAGCGTGCTAACTAAACACTACACTACAGGACTTTATCTGATGCCTTCAGAAATGGAGAGCGTTGGCTGAGACCAAGAGTAGAGAAATAAAAAAAAATCCTTTCTGTGAGATAAAAGGATGGTGGGCCAGGACGAAAGTGGCACAAGTTAACATTTTAAGCAATAATTAAAGAGACCTGCGGCTGACAGGGCCATTACCAATTGTGCGAAGTGTGAAGTGGTGGTATGATGTTAATGTGGGTTGTAGAGGTTAGACAAAGCTCCATTAGAATTTCAACCTATCTCCCCGGTCTTATTTCTACAGATGAGATTGCTTGCCAGAGCAGATAGGAAACCAAAGCCAGGAACAAGAGTGTAAAATTAGCAGCCGACCAGATAAAAAAGCGAGGCCTGTGTTTTTACACAGTGTCGATGGAACATAAAATGCCTTACCATAAATGGCCGAGTGAAACAGAGACCTTAGACGAATTTACACAACAATATTTACACCGTGCGTTTCACGTAATAATAATAATCCCTGCATTTGATATAGTGTTTTTCACATCTCAAAGCGCTTCACAGAATATAGTACTGCAAAGTGAACTGACTGTATTTTGTGGCAAAATGTGGCAGCCAATCGCTCACAACAGTCTCCCACAAACAGTCGCGTGGATTGAAATGACCGAATTATTATTGTTTTATTTGTGAGGGATTATTATCAGGAAACTTGCCCAAGGTTTTGCCCTGCTGGGAACTGAACCCAGGTCTCTTGCTTGCGAGTGAGGTGAGTGCTCTAGCCACAAAGCTACAGATATTTTTGGGTCAGCTGGGTGTCTGATACATACGCAAACCCATCACAGTGCTTAAGAATATCCGAATCAAGCTGAGAATTCTACGCCTCCCACCTACACATGGAAACACTCGAGATAGATGGAATGCGCACTCTCTCCCTGGAGGGAGACATCCTACTTGACACATGTAGAAACTCAGTCACCATTAAGAATTTAAGAGTATCACAGGAACGCGTAGGAAAATAAAGGAACAGGAGCAGGCCATTCAGCCCACCAAGCCAGTCCTACCAATTGATTACCATGGTAATAATCCTTGCATTTCACATCACCCCGTATCATATCGCAGGGATGTCTTAAGACAGCTTCACAGAGCGTTTCATAGAATATACTGTAAATATACTGCAATATGCCGAATTGACTGTTTATATTGTGGGTGAAACGCGGCAGCCAATCCTGCATAGCCGTGTCCCACAAACAGTCGTAGATTGAAATGCCAATTTTGTTTTGAAAGTGTGGGGAGTGTGTATTTTGTTGCCCAAATTAAATTTTAGGAGACTACATCAGCTCTTTTAATCTGAATTTTCTACCTTTTCTACGTACAAAGGGGAGAACATGTGTTGGGATTAGAGTGGACTGATCTAGTTAGTGTGAGAGGGTGCTAAAACACCAACACACACACACACACTTAAAATGCCTTAAAATGTGAAATGCTTTTTAAGATTATATCAATGCACGAAAGCTATTTAATACCGAGTGGGGAACATTGGGCAAGAGATCAAGAGGCTGAAATGAAAGCCTCAAGATAGAATACAAATGAGATTAATTCCCCCGACCATCACCCCCACAATCCCCTTATCTGAACAAACCTGGCACTAACATTCGTGCTTGCTGGAATTAGGTAAGTAATGGTGCGTTCCTCCAAGGCGAGAGAGAGAGAGAGAGAGAGAGAGAAAGAGAAGGCATACTCCATTCCAAACACAGGGAAATTTGTCTGGACGGCTGGGAAATTTCCCTGTGTAAGTGGCACACGTATGTGGAACTCTAGGACTGGTTTATAATAATAATCCTTGCATTTGAAATAGCGCTTTTCACGTCTTCTAGACATCCCAAAGCGCTTCACACAGAATATACTGCAAAGTGAATTGACTGTATATTTGTGGGCGAAACGCGGCAGCCAATTGCGCACAGCAGTCTCCCACAAACTGTGGTAGATTGAAATGACCAAATTATTATTTTTTCCATGAGGGATTATTATCAGTCGGGTGGAGTAAAGAAACTTGCCTAAAGTTTGGCCCTGACCTGCCGGGAATCGAACCCAGGTCCCTGGCTTGTGAGGGGAATACTCTAAACATTGAGCTACAGGACTCCACATTTGCCCACAAAACAGACAAGTCAATCCACTCAACAATACATCCCGTGAAACGCTTTGAGACATCTCAACGAACGTGATAAGGCGCCACATATCAAACGCAGGGATTATATTTGGATACTCCAAATTCGGATTGGTGATGAGTTTCCACACGTGTCAGAAGTGGATATGATATCGATGCCGCGCTTCTCAATAATCTCACGGCCAGTCCACGGCAGAGATCTAGTCAGATTGAGCAACTTGTCACCCGACGTATTTACTGACAGAGGATCGCATGTATTGATGTTCCCGCCGCGTTTGCTACGGTTTGTTTTTTCCGCATTTTCCGATGCGTTTACAGCTGCTTCGTTGCACTGTGTTGTACCGCTAGTGCATCGCATTCATTACATTGTTGTTGGGGGGGTGGCGGTTGGTGGGGGAGGTAAACTTGGCAGCCAATTGCGCGCAGCAGCGTCCGTCCCATCGTGGATTGAAATGACTCATTTTATGATTGTTTCGTTCGGAGGGATTATTATTGTGAGGCGTGTGGAGTAAGGAAACTTGCCCAAGGTTTCGCCCTGACCTGCCAGGATTTGAACACAGATCTCACGCTTGTAAGCTGAGTGCTCTAGCTCACTGAGCTTTAGGACTCCACGAGTAACTAAATTATTTTTATTGCTGAAGGAATTATTATTGTAAAATAATATAATAATGTTATACTGGTAAACCGATGCACCGATCGACTGACAACCGGGTTCCTACTTACTGCAGAGTAAACAGAGGCATGTGGAGTTAGGAAACCTGCCCATCGTTTCGACCTGGCTGGGAATCGAACCCAGGTCCTCTCGCTTGCGAGGCGAGCGCTCTAACCAACCGCCGAGCGACAGGAACTCCTTGTGTGTGTATCGATACCTGTGAAGTGATTAGGGGCCGGACAACCCTGACGAAGGCTAACATGAAGAACTGCGGCTGATTTACCTTCAGAGGCTACAGTGACACTGGGCAGAAGCTTTCCTCGAGAGCGTAGACACACGAGGTACAGTCCATATCTCAGCCTCCATGTTGACCCCTGGCCTGGCGACCAGCTGTGGCACCGAGGTAGAGGAGGCAGGTGAGGTCACAGTGCCAGGGCTGCATCACAAAGCAGCCTTGTCTTAACCTCATCAGTCACCAATGTCATCAGTTCTCAGAGACAACAGAGATATGGGTGACTACAGAAACCCAACTGTAAATCAACCTGGCTCAGTCAGTTAGCACACTCCCCCCACCCCCCAATCGTTCCACTCTCTCTCTCTCATGCCTCGGTGTCAGCGGGTTGTGGGTCTAAGCTGACGCTCCAATGCAGTGTTGGGGGGGGGAGGGGATGTTGCATTGATGACAAGGCCGTGGAGGGCTTCGAAGGCGAGGATCTTGAATTGAATCTTCTGGGTGATGGGGTGCCAATGGAGTCGGGTGAGAATGGGGGAGATAGGGTCATGGAGTTTGAAGCGGTAGAGGACACCGGCCGCAGAGTTCTGGATGATCAGCCTGTGGAGGGAGGAATTGGGAAGGCCGACAAGCAAGGCATTGTCGTAGTCAAGCTTGGATGTGATGAAGGCGTGAGTGAGGGTTTCAGCGGCCTGAGGGGTGAGGTAGTGGTGGAGTCGGGCAATGTTGTGGAGGTGAGGGAAGGCGGTCATGGCTTGGATGTGGGGGAGGAAAGACAGTTGTGGATTGAACAAGACCCCTAGGTTCCTGACTGGCTTGGTGAGGTTGAGTGAACAACCATGGAGGTTGATGCTGCCAGGGCCTGAGGTGTGAAGGTGCTGGCGCGAGCCAATCAGGAGGGCCTCGGTCTTGTTGACATTGAACTGTAGAAAGTTAGCTGCTCTCATCCAGGACTTGATGTCTGACAGACAGTCTGTCAGGACAGCAGAGGTCCTAGAGTCGAGGGTAGAGGCAGAGAGATAGAGTTGGGTGTCATCCGCATACATGTGGACATTGACCCCGTGTCTGCTGATGATGTCGCCAAGTGGGAGCATATAAATATTGAAAAGTAGGTGGGGGGGGGGGGGGGGGGGGGGGAGGGGGGGCAAGGACAGAGCCCTGGGGTCGCACAGGTGACAGTGCAGGGGCTGGAGGAGAAGCCATTGGTGGCGATAAAGTGGAGACGGTGAGAGAGGTAAAAGTCGAACCAGGCGAGTGCAGACTTATTATGTTATTCTCTCCTGAACCTGATCCCCTCATGTCCTCATCACAAACCCAGGGTGGGTAGGGGTGGGGGGGGGGGGGGGGCACATACAATCTATTTGTTACCGTATGTATAAAGCCCCTCAAGCCCCCACCCCAATCCCAACCCCAACGACTTGATTTCACAGTGCAGCGATGCAGGGCACTATTGACGGTGACAAGCTTACATGAGTTGTGTTTTGTCAGCCTGGACATGCTCGATCAATACTGCCACTAAATGCCAGTTCTGAGTTGAGCTGAAAGGGCTGAGAGTCACTCAACACTTCAGTGACAAACTGGCCTTATCGGGAGGCACCGCAGTATGCTTCATTGACCGAAAACACAGGCATTCATCTTGTTGTCAGACGGTTAAAACCTCCACGGCCCAAAGTAGTTTTTCTCCTGGCGGCGCGGCAGAGGAAAGAAAAAAACATAAGGAGCGCTTTCGGAGATAAATATATTTTCTTTTGCACACGCGCGCACACAGAGAGAGAGAGAGAGAGAGAGAGAGATCAGAATTGTCCCTCCTGAAGGGGCGTGTCTCCTGTGTGTAATCTGGCAGCTATTGCGATGGTTTTTCTATGAATAATCCCCGAGTTTCAGACAACCTTCCACGGAATACACTGGGAAGTGATTTGAGTGTATATTTTGTGGGAGAAACGCGGCAGCCAATTGCGCACAGCAGTGTTCCATAAACAGTGGTGGTTTGAAATGACCAATTTATTCTTCTTCTTCTTTTTTTTTTGACCCCCCTAACTGTTTCGCACATTGGGACATCCTCCCATGAAAGGTGCTCGACAAATGTAATCTGGGAGACCACTCTGGGGTGTGGTGGGGGTGGAAGGATGACCGGAGGCACGGACAAAGAGGAAGATCTTGAGATGGACCTTGAAGGAGGCAAGGGAGGGTTTGAGGTGGGATGGAGTTCCAGAGGGCAGGACAGGGGGACGAGGACCAGGCCGTAACTTTATTTAAACGTGAGGAGGAGGAAATTGAACTGCGACCCATCAAAGCTTTCTCGTGGGATTTTGCTGGGATTATGGCAGATATGACTTTTTCCAGACAGACGCAGCCACCTATTTGTGCACAGCGACGTCCCAAAGAACAGCCATGAAGTGAATGAAAGATTCTATCTAGGAGAAAAAACACTCTCTGCCCTAAAGGTAGCAATGGGGGGGTGGCGGGGGTTTGCTGACGAGACATAAAACAAGCTAAGTTGAAGAGAGGAGAGGAGAAGACCAGGGGGAAGCCTGCAGCTGCATTCAATTCCCCCTTCGCTCAACCCACAGCCGCTCAAGTCAGGTATGATGGACTGAAGTAATGTGATTAATGTTTAAATGTGCAGCTGTTTGAGCACTAGCAAAGTTCAGACACAAATCCCCCACTGAGGCCCTTTCAACCCTTCACTAACTCTCAATTTTAAAGACCTTTCTCCCATCCTTTGGATGAGATGTTAAATCCAAGGCCCTTCCCTGCGCCTGTTCCCTGTGGATGTTAAAGCTGTTGGAAAAGAGAAGGAAGTTTCTCTCTCCCAGTGTCTCCCGGCCAACAATAACCCCACATTTCACTCGCAAAACACACAGTCACTGCACATGACTGTATATCCTGTGAAGCGCTCTGAGACGTCTCGACGACGCGAAAGGCGCTATTGCAAATATAAAGAGTCCGTCGTATTCGTTGTGCATTGACAGAGACTGTTAGTACAGTATTATTATATAAACGCACGCAAGTTGTCATTGTTGTCTCAGAACACCACACAGGGCTTTTAACCAATATGTGTATTTTTAGGCGAAACGCAGGTTTGTGGCACGGCCACGGCCCGCGTGCCTTCGGGTCCGAGTGCAAAATTCTCGAGTCGGTACTCGGAAGCCGTCTTCAAGAGAAGACGGATGTCGAGTCTGAGAATTCTCCGCCGTCCTGGGTGACCTCAAACACTCCGCGATCGAGTGGCTCTCAAGACTAAGGCGACTTGGAATCCTCTGACTTGGCGCTGTTTAAAAAAAAATGGCCCCAGGTGGGAATTTCTGTCCTGAGAAAAATGACAGATTGCAAAGTAAAATTGATATCTCCGGCGAAGAAAATAACCAGACGTCTAAAAATAAACATGTTTCCTCCCCCCCACCCCCACCACACTCTCTTAATTTAATCTCAAGCACATGCGGTGGTGAGTTTCCGAGCAGCTCAGATACCTGCCCTCTCCCTCTCTCTCTCTCTCTCTCTCTGTGAAATTTTTTGACTGACCTCTCTGAACTTTATGGGTTAAACCATTATGGGTTAAACGAAGCAATGCCTCTGACCTTCCAAAGGAACTTAACTTGGTAGAACGCTCCCTCTCCCCCACCCAATCCCCTCCTCCACTCACCCCCCTCCTCTACTCAGCCTCATGCGATTGATTTGTGAATTGACATCCAGTATAACTAGTTTCCCAAAGAGGTCAACTTAATGGGTCTCAACCAAAAACCTATACGGTGGGGGAGGCTTCATGGAATATATTGCAAAGTGAATTGACTGTGTTTGGATACTTCAAAATCTTAGGTTAATAATAGCGCCAATCCAGCCCAACGTGGATTTTCTTCCCCAACTGTTTTCTACCGGCATCCGCTATGTTGTCTCGTTAATTCCGTTGCTTATGTGCAATAAACAAGGGAGCCAGGGCCCGGAGAGGAGAGATAAGAGGTCTTGTTCATTCACAGAATGGTCTTGCGACACGGTCTGAAAATGTAGGCAATGTCATGGGTCGATCTATCGACCTGGCAGACCTATCTTTTTCTCTCTGCACGCGGTTTGTGGGAGTTGGGACATTAAAACCCGCTCGTTTAACAGTAAGGATCCTTGCGTTTGACATAGTGCCTCATCACGTCGTCAGGACTTTTTTATTTGGGGGGGGGGGGGGGGTGTGGAGGGGGTTTCTGACACACGCGGGAAACCCATCACCATTGCTTAAGAATCTCCAAACCACATGGAAATGCCAGAGTCTTGATTTTCAGAAAGTAATGCGCATTCTCTCCCTCTCTCTGGAGGGATCCGTCCCTCCAGAGAGTATTAGGTATAATACCTAATACAGAGTATTAGTATTAGGTATTAGGCGCCAGTTGACACACAATACACAGTGCATCCACTTTGCAGTGTATCCCGTGAAGCTTTGAGACGTCTCAATGAGGTGATGAGGCATGATATCAAATGCAAGGATTATTATTATAACAGCCGATTGCAAAGAAAATCTGATATATAACCTCCCAGCACCAGGCACCAGGACAAAATACACACTGATATTGGAGGAGACATCAGTTCTCATTTCCACCAACAGCCCCATCCCCACCACATGCCTCCACACTCTCCTTTCCCCAACCCCCACAACCCACCCATCACCCTCCTACGCCACCATTCTCTAGTAGAGCAGCTGTTAAGATCGACCTCTCTGAGCTGGTCTCTCGGGGGTAAAGGAGGACAAGAACAGCCGTGGCCCTGTTGCCTGGCGTGGCTGACTGGCTGTGACAGGCTGCCCACCACACACACAACACCCCCAAAAGAGAGAGAGAGAGAGACATACTCCCTTTTCACTCAGCGGTTTGCAGAATGAGCGAGCGATAAGGTGGCCACCTGCTCCCCAGCCCCACCTGCCCAGTCCATGAATTTTCCTTCCCGACCAACGCAAAACCTCTTCGCTCGGCAAGAAAGAGAAACTCGAACCCTTTCTCATACATGGTCCTATCACTGAAGAACCACCCCCCCCCCCACCTCTTTACCCCTCCCTCCCCCCTTACTCCCTCCTCCATCCCAGACACAAGCAGCCAACACTGAAATGCCAATGGGAGAGGAATTCCCCCCTCCTCTCCCTTCACTCTCTCTCTCTCTCTCTCTCTCTCCCCCCTTCTAAACCTGAGTGTAAAATATTTTTCCTAATTCCAAAGGGGGCACAGACAAAACCTGCAGAGAAACCGTCGCGAGTGCAGATGTGTTCAGTTTGGATGGTATTTCAGAGTATCCGGGATAATAATAATAATAATAATACTAATACCAATAATCCTTGCATTCGATAAGGTGCCTGATCAAGTCGTTGACACGTCTCGAAGCATTTTCACAAGAATATACCGTAAAGTGAAATGACTGCGTTGTTTTGCGCTCACAAAGCTGCGGCACAGAGTCACCGACAAATTCTTCGTATTTTTTTGGATGGTTTATTAGTCCTGGAAAGCAATCCGCGGATCGACTAACAAACGGGTTCCCATTTACCCCCGGGTAAATAAGAGGCGTGCGGAATAATTCTGGCCCAAAGAGACTCCGAGGTTACGGACACGATGAAATTAACAGCGATTCATAACACGGTTGACGCGATTATTGTTCGTTTAATGTGATAATTATCCATTGAATTCCTTGTGGCTCGTCACTAATTTGATCCGTTTATTAATGATGCCTGGGCTCCCAGCTGTCTGTCTGCTGGTAATAATAGTCTAAATTCAACGGAAGCCCCTGATGATGCGAACTTGTTCATAGGAGGATTTAATATACTGTGTATATATTAGATCATACATTACACGTGACAGGAAAGCTGACAGGTTTATTTGGTCGCTTCCATTCACGACTGTTTGTGGGACGCTGCTTTGCTCAATTCGCATCCGCATTTCGCCCACAAAATACAGTCACTTTACAGTATGTTCCGTGGAGCACTTTGTTACATCTCGAAGCAGCAGTAAAACGCTATATCAAACGCCAGGATCATTATTATTACATGGAAACAGAGCACAGAAGCTGGTGACCATACCCCAACTATACCACTAGTTAATTATCTGTCCACGTACGGTGTTATAACAGGGCTCTCTCTTCTCTAATAATCCTCGCATGCTAGAGGACCCAGGTTCGATCCCTGGGTATGGCAAGTTTACTTCCTCCACACCCCTCCGTTTGCCCAGCAGTAAGTAGGAACCGGGTTGTTAAGTCTTCTCGGGGGGGATAAAAATCTCTCTCAAAAAAAAGTTCTGTGAAGCGCTTTGAGATGCCTCAAGGTACACAATTAGGCGCTACATCACATGCAAGGATTATTATTATTTTACTACGCTGTGTCACACCATCGAGGTGTCTCAAAGCGCTTTGTGTGGATGTTGCTGTGAAGCACGGTGACGTTCTGTGTGCAGATTGAATAAGAATAGAGGGATACAATATTGTGTAATAGTGTTATTGCAGCAATAAAAACCTCCATCTGTGCTGCCACTGAATCCCCCTGCACATTAAGCATGTGTTTCACATGCCTCTTAAATGGAGTACATGAGTAAATCGACCATGTGATTTGAGGAACATTCGTCTAATGATGTCTAGGTCTTGGAAGCATGGCCTTGTTTATCAGTGGAATCGTTTAGATCAGGGCTCAGAGACAAGAGCTCGGCAGCCTTGGCTCGTGATTATAATGAAAATACTCGCATCTGTTACAGCTCCTTTTGTGTCGTCAGAAATGTACATCAAGAGCAGAATTCACTGTGGAGTGAGTGGCGGTCGTTTGGAGGGGACATTAAACTGTGGCTGATGGCTGTGGGTGTTTTGAGAGTCACTACAAATGTCAACGGGTACTTGGCAGTGCGATTTGGGGCATTTGGACACAAAACACATAGTCACTATACTTTATGCTACAGCCTGTGAAGCACTACGAGATGCCACAATGGCGAGATAAGGGGCTATTTCAAATAATAATAATAATCCTTTTGATATAAAACTTTTGCAACAACAAAATTATATTTGTAAAGCGCCTTCTATGTCGGGAGGACGTCCCCCCCCCAGGCGCTGAACAGTCGGGGGTCAGGACCCGAGCGTGGGGGGCGCAGGGTTGAGATGAGGGAGGGCAGAGAGATACTCTACAAAGGTGGGTGAAGGCTCGGTCAAAAAGGAAGGTCTACCCAGTCATGCCTTGAAGGAGGCAAGGCGAGGCGGAGGGATTTGGGATGGAGTTCCAAAGAGAAGGGGGACGAGAGGCTGACAGCCTGTCCACCGATGGTAGTTTGGGGGTTGGGGGGGTGGTTGGGTGGGAAACATAAAGCAGGCTGGAGTTGGTTGAACGGAGGGAGTGGACAGGTTGATAGGGAGGTCCTCAGCAGGTCAGAGAGGTAGGAAGGGGCAAGACCGTGGAGGGCCTTGAAAGTTGAAATGAGAAATTTGAATTCTACCCTCTGAGGGATGGGGAACCAGTGGAGCCGGGTGGGGGTGATGAGGTCACGAAGCCTAAGGCGGAAGTGAAGATGAGCTGCAGGGTTCTGGATGATCTGCAGCTTGTGGAGGGTAGAACTGAGGAGGCCGACAAGAAAGGAGTTTTCGTGGTGCAGTCTCAAGGATGATCAACGCATTGAGGGGTGAAGCAGTGGCGGAGTCGGGCACTGTTGTGGAGGTGGGGGAAGGCAGAGCGGGTCACGGCATGGATGTGAGGGAGCAAAGAAAGTTGAGGATCCAACAAGATGCCTGGGTTTTGGACTGGCTTGGTGGGTGGACTGTGCATCAGTGGATTCTGATGCTGCCAGCGCCTGAGCTGCGGAGGTGCGGGCGTGAGCCAAACACATGGGCCTCGGACCTGCTGACTTTCAGCTGTAGATAGTTGGCTCTCATCCATGTATTCACGTCATCGAGATGTCTCAAAGCGCCTCAAAGAAAGTGACTTGACTGCGTATTTTGCGGTCGAGACACGGCAGCCATTTGCTCACAGCAGTGTCCCATAAACAGTCGTGGGTTGAGTGACCAAATTATTATTATTTTTTTTTTTTGAAGGGATTATTACCCCCAGAAAGTGATCTGTCAATCGACTGACAACTGGGTTCTTACTCACTGCTGGGTAAACAGAGGCGTGTGTGTGTGTATGTGTGTGTATGTGTGCGTGTGCGCGCGCGGGTGTGTGGAGTAAGGAAACTTAGCTTTGGTTTCGCTCCCTGCCGGGGATTCGAAACCGGGCCCTCTCACTTGTGAGATGAGGACGCTAAACACCGAATTAGGGCACTCCAAAAAGAGAGCAGGGAGATGTGTGGGAGGGCGTAAGCAAGCATGTGGAGCAAACCTTTCCAAAACATGCAGCGATTTAAGGCTTTCGTTTAACAGGAATTATCTCGCAGAGGAGAGAAAATGTCTCTGCCGAAATTAAATATTCATTCGGCTGGCTTTCAGCTGGTTGGAATTTGCTGTAAATGAGCTTTCATTGCATGATTACCACTGTGTGTCTGACAGCACAGGACAGCTGGATCTTTTTGCAAGCAACGACACAGCTACACACACACACACACACACACTTATTATATGAACAGTATATACACAGGAAACACAGACACAAACATAAAACTTTATGAGATGCAATAATGCCAAGCTGTCAGCTACATTTTCTCTTCCCTCCCTCCACCCCAAACCCTATTCCACCACTCCCATGTAGTTGTTAAGAGAGGACCTGGGTTCGAATCCTGGTCAGGGTGAAAAATGTTACTCAATCCATGACTGTTTGTGAGACACTTCCATTACCAATTGGTTGACGTGTTTCGCGCACAAACTACACAGTTATTTCACTTTACAGTCTATTTTGTGAAGTGCTTTGAGATGCCTCAACGACAAGTGCTGAGGCACTCTATCAAATGCAATAATTATTATTGTTATATTTCTGTGGAAGGCCTGTAGCTCAGTGGTTAAGATTCTGTGAAGCGCTTTGAGAAGTCTAGAAAACGTGAAAAGCGCTGTATCAACTGCAAGGATTATTATTATTTTATTATTATGAATAATATTATATTATTATAATATTATATTATTTTATTATTAGAATTTTATTTGGGGATTGGAGAATTTCAGTCAGTATAATTGGTAGAGAGAAATTCCCTTCTCTTTTTGAATAGCGCCACGGGATCTTTAGCGCCCACCTGAACAGGCAAACGGGACTTCAGTATAACATCTCACTCGAAGGACAGGCACCGCTGATAACGCAACATTCCCCCAGCACTGCATCGAAGCGCCAGACTAGTCTGCGAGCTCAGAGCTCCGTGAGACGCGAGATCCAACGACTGAGCCGAGCTGGAATTACGCAAGTCACTACACTTGGCGGTGGGAGTCCTGTAAAGCACTTGGGAGTGTGTGTCTCCCTAATGTGAAAGGCATTGTATCCAACGTAAGGATGGTTATTAATAAATGATTGAACATTGCAACGCAGCCATCAACAGGGAAAGCTTTTCATTCCATCCGCAGACCACATTAGCTCACGAGTGACATGTTATCTAGGTCAGAGACTTCTCCTAATGAGTTCTATTCCCCCCCCCCCACCAACCTCTTTCCCATCCTCTGGCCTTCACACTCCATGTACTCTCTGTGAATGCTGGTTTATGGCTTTGTTGCTCGTTGACTGATGGGAAAACTGTTTACTCTGGGTCATGTCTGGTTGGAATCACCCAGACAAGCAGTGATCATGTCCCAAGTCATCACACACAGCAATGTGTCCCTGCTATTCAGACACCCATCTCCCTCTCATCTTTGCCACTGAATAAACCCTGCATTAAAAAATACATTAAAATAGTTTCATTTAATTAACATTTGATGCCTTATTGTGTCTTCGAGATCTCGCAAAGCGTTTCACAGAATATTCCGTGAAGTGAACTGACTGTGTGTGTGTACTTTGTGGGCGAAACGCGGCAGCCAAATTGCGCACCGCAGCGTCCCCACAAACAGTCGTGGATCGATCGACCAGATTATTATGTTTTAGCACGTCGTCGAAAGGTCTCAAAGCGCTTCACTTAACATACGATAAAGTGGGTAGATAGATAAATAAATAAAATTCCCTTATTTACTGAGGAAAAACTCACTCAATTGCTCTCTGAGTATTTATTTGTGAATAAAATAGCAAGTCGCGCCTGAAGACCTTCCTATTCGATCGTGTCTATGGTCACCTCCTCCCCCACCACCCCCCCTCAATGTTTGGCATTGTGTTCGGCCACTCTGAGGGCACTCAGCTTTGTGAGGAGCGCTGTGTCAACGCAAGTTCTTGTTGAGTAAACCGCACAGCTCGCGGTTGAATAGACTATCCAGAAAATTGTCTGGCTAAGACAACTCTGATGGTTGAGCCTTTGGCTTGTGGGAATAACAGGAGAATCCCTGCTCCCCAGTGACCAGTCTGGCTGCGCTGTCATCATTCACCTTGCAGTGTTGACTCGACTGTCATATTCTTTCACCAAGCATGTCACCTTGGGTGGCAGTTTTTGAGTCTATGGGTGGTTAGAGCACCTGCCTCGCAAGCGAGAGGACCTGGGTTTGATTCCTAGGACAAGCGAGAAAACTTTAGGCAAGTTTCCGTACTCCACATGCCTCTATTTACTAACAGCAAGAAAGAACCTGATTTTTAGTCGATTAGCGGATCGCTTCCTGCGGGGGTAATAAACTCTCCAACCCCCCCCTAAATAATAATAATAATTTGGTCACTCAATGCACGGCCATTTGTGGGACGCTGTCACGTTTCACTCCCGGTCAATCGACCTGACGATATATTCAATGAAGCCCATTGAAGACGACATCTCGACGACGTGATAAGGCACCGTATCGAATGCAAGAAATTATTGTCATTGCAGTATGATATTATTATGACATCTCGGGGCCTGGAATGCGAGCTCAAATGTCTGGCAACGAGAGCTCGCTTGAACCACAACCCACTCCAGACCCAGGGAGTGAGAGCGAAGCTGACCTCTACTTGCTTTGACCCTGATTTTCCACAAGTAAAATAAGAAGGCGGTGAGGAGCTCAAAAAATAAATTCCTCTGTGCGATTTGGTTATTAACCAGCAATGGCGAGCGGTCTTCTTGCAGGAAAAGAGGCCTTTACAACACTTAAGTGACTTAAAGAAAAGTATACAGTGAGTCAGAAAGAAACACTTTGAAAGGGTATGATTCCCTTAAGTGCCTTTGTGATTCTCTGTGTTTTTTGGTTGTAGGAACATTTTTTTTCTGAGCCGTAACTCGAGAAAGTGAGCGTCGATATAGTCTGTGCCCTGGTGAGGGGACATGAACAAGTCTTTTGAAGTTCATCAATAGCTGGCTCCTAAGTGGTCTTTTTAGCAGCTTTATCGCAACCTAAACAGGAAAAATTAAACTGAATCGCATCCAAAAAGGGCGGGGGGGGATTAAATTGTAGCAGTTAACAAGAGATGCAGGGCATTTGCAGAAGAAGTGCAGTAAAAATCCATTGCCTTCCAAATTTGGTCACTTCAATCCATGACTGTTTGTATCACACTGCTGTGCGCAATTGGCTGCCAAGTTTCGCACACACAATATGCAGTCAATCCACTTTGCAGTGTAATCCCACGAAGGGCTTTGAAGACGTCTCAATGACACGATAAAGCGCTATACCAAATGCAGGTTGATAGCATTGATATAAATTGGGAGTTGAGCTGTACATCAGCCATGATGGAATACAATGGCAACTTACTTTCCCCTCTCCATAGATTCACCAGAATTATACCAGGGCTTAAAGGGTTAGCGTAGTGCAGGCCAGGTTTCATAAACTTCATCTCTATTTCCTCGAGTTTTGCAGGTTAAGTGGATGATCTGTTTGAGGTTTTCAAACTAATAAATGGATCGGATAGGGTAGCCACAGAGAAAATATTTCCTCTGGTGGGTGGGGGCATAAAGAACAAAGTGGGGCATCTTCTTAAAATACAAGCCAGGCCATTTAGGAATGAAAGCAGAAGGCAGTTTTTCACCCAAAGTTTAGTGGAAATGTTACACTCTCCTCCTCCTCCCCCCGAAAAGGCTGTGGATGCTGGATCCAGTCACATCC
Organism: Hydrolagus colliei; assembly: GCA_035084275.1. Taxonomy (NCBI): domain Eukaryota; kingdom Metazoa; phylum Chordata; class Chondrichthyes; order Chimaeriformes; family Chimaeridae; genus Hydrolagus; species Hydrolagus colliei. The sequence continues at coordinate 40,358,481 of CM068746.1, forward strand.
TCACGATGGAGGTGACTGGATATTTGTTAGGTCAGGATGTCAAGCGATATGGAGCAAAGGTGGGTAATGAGTTGAGATACAGATCTGCCATGAGCTAATAGAATGGCGGAACAGGCTTGTGGGGCTGAATGGCCTCCTCTTGTTCCTATGTTCTATTAATTGCAGTGGAGCACTTTGAGATGTTTGGAGGAGATGGATTCTGTATGACAGTGCAAGTTTGGTCTCCCTTTCATTCATAAAGCATTGGACAAACTTGGGGTAACTTAACTAAATCGACAGCCACAGCTCATCCCAACAGTGGTGGAATTGAGACCAGTTACAGTAATTGGCCTCTTCCGAATCTTTAGGCCCTCCAATGCTGAGACAAAGTGGGTGTGGTGGGTTGGGAGTGGGGGTGGGGGGGGGGGGGTGGGTTGATGCTGAATTGTTCATGGCAGAAGAGACATTAAACTGAGGTCCCGTCCACCTGTTTGATTGGACGTTAAAGATTTTGAGCCGTCGTTTGTCAGTAGAAGGAAGTTTCGCCAACAATTACCCAGGATTATTTGTTGGATGTCAATTTTGCTGCTGTGTTTCCCTACATAAATAGGCAGTCACTACACACATCACGATAAAATCCTGTGAATCCAGGGCTGCTAATCCCTCCAAAAATCCACGACTGGCTATCACGTTTCACCCATAAAATACACAGCCGATTGACTTTACAGTATATATATCCTGTAAAGCACTTTGAGATATCTCAATGAAACGCCATGTCAAATGCAAGGATTATTATTATTATTGTTATTATTGTTGTTGTTATCAAGGTTTGCCACTGAGATATTGGATGTGAATGTCACTCTGACATCTGTGGTTTAGTTGCTTCTCTTATGGTCAAATTGCAGCCAAACCCCAGGACCACTGGATCTCAGAGGATTAAAACGTCCTCTCTGCTAAGTCCCTGGCACATTTCCCGTGGCTAAAGTTAAAACTCGACCAAAATCGATGCCACCTTAAACACCCGACTCCTGCTTGTTTGTGGGGATGTGTGAATCATCTGCCACGTTCACCTGCAAAGCACACAGTCACTACAATACAGATTTACATTTACACAACGCCTTTGACGCCGGGAGGGAGGATGTCCCAAGTCCTGGCTGGGGGCGGGAGCCGAGGGAGGGAGGGTGGGGTGGGGTAAGATGTGTGGGCAAAGGGACAACAACATCATCGACAATAAATTATACTTTGCCGGAATATTATACAGTCCATTCATTTTGCAGTGTGTTCGGCTAAATGCTTTTTGAGACGTCACGAGGTGCTATATTAAATGCAACGATTATTATTATCATTTGTTTTGCACCTTTCATGTTGGGAGGACGTCCCAAATCGCTGGACCGTCAAGGATTTACTACCGAGTTGGGGGGCTTGGGATCAGGAGTGGTGGAGGGCAGGGAGGGTGGGTATAGGAGGATGACCAAACACACGGTCGAAGAGGAAACTCTTGTGGCAGGTATTGGGTTAGGGTTAGGGTTAGGGTTAGAGGCAAGGGAAGGGGCGAGGCAAAGGGACTGTAGGATGGAGCTCCAAATGGTGGAGGCAGAAAGGCTGAAGACCCGGCTGTCGCTGGCGGGAGACATGGACCTGGCCGGCCGGAGCCTGCAGACTGAAGGGAATGGACAGGTCTATATGGGGTTAGCAGGTCACAGTGGTAGGAAGGAGAAAAGCCACGGAGGGCTTTGAACGCGAGGACGAGGATGGGAAGCCGGTGGACTCGGGCGAGGAGTGGGGTGAAAGGGTTAAGGAGCCCAGTGTGGGATTATTATTCTTTCTGAGAATTATTATTCAGACAGTGGAGGAGTGGATAGGCCTTAGTTGAGGGTCAATAGGCCGAGGCTATTGTTTATGTTCTCCCAATGTAGCATTTGCTTACTTAAGGGTACGTTAAATAAAGATCCCACTGATTGGAGGGGGATCAAGTTAGACGTACGTGAGAGAGGCCCCGAGATAGAAGCAGGAAATGAGTTCTCAGCAATGAAAATAACCAAGGATTCAGCCCTACCCACCAGCCCCTCCCCACAGCCCCCACCGTTCAATCCAATGAAAACATGGCAACTCCATTTAAACAAATCCCGACAGCAGTATGTAATCTGGCTGCGAAACGCACACAGCCATGCCAAGATCTACTCAGAAACGCCGAGAATGAAATATGGGGCATGTTTTGTTCTAACCAAGCATTTTGTTTTTTTCGGTCGGCCGGGTGGCTGACACATGCAGAAAGCCCGCCATCGTGTTTTAAGATTATTCTAAGTCAGGCTGAGGGTTATACACGCCTTTTGTCTAACCCACCTTTTCGCATTGGAAATTTCCCCAGGTTCTGAACTGAGTTTCAGGTGGGGCGAAGCCTAAGGCATGTTTCCCTCACCGCGCGATCCTCCGTTTAACTCGCGGTCAGTCGGAACCCGGTTGTTATTCGATTGGCCGATCGCTTCCCGGGAGCAATAACCGCTCGTGAGTCCATTCGACAAACCAGGGCGGGCTGGTCTGACATCAACACACGGTCTGACAATACTGCGGACCCGGACTAGAGGCCGTCACAGAGGCCTGCTCCATTCTGAGGTTCGATCACCAGCTCAGGTCCCAGTTGCCTGCCTTTCGTATGCCTACAAAATACACACTTAACAATAATGAATCTAAAGCATTTGGGGACATTTCAGAGTTTTAAGCACTGTATCAAATGCAAGGATTACTGTTTCATTCTCACCACTCGTCATTGCAATGGATTGAAATTCCTGCCGAGTGTAGTGACAGACAAACATAACAGTGCGAATGCTTTTGATGCAGCACCTATAATGCCGAACCAGTATAAAGTACTTTACAGTAATTACTGTTAAGTGCATTGAGTGTGTATTTGTTGGCAGCCAATTTGAATACAGCGACATCCCAAAAAACAGCCATGGAGTGAATGCCCAATTTTACACGGGACAAGACTTGTGTTTCCCAATAGTGCCATGGGGTCCACATAAACAGGCAGACGGGCAACTCAGTTTAACATTGTACCTAAAAAACCTCACTTACGACAACTCAGCCAGCTTCTATAAGCCTCAAGGCTTTGGGTTTAAGCCCCCATATTGGAGGAATTTGAGCTCATGGTGTAGGCTGACGTTCCACTCGAGTGCTGCGAGGTGTGTTGCAATTTTGGAAGTGCCATCCTTCGAAGGAGAACGGACATGCCAGTTCATGCTATTTGAGAAGAGAAGAGTCCAGTGGAAACCATGGTTAGAGTACTCGCCTTGTATGCGAGAGGACCCAGGTTCAATTCCTGGGCAGGTGAAAGAAACCTAAAGTAAGTTTCCTTACTCCGCATGCCTCTGTTTGCCTAGCATTAAGTAGGAACCCGGTTTTCAGTCGATTTGTGGATCACTTTCCAGGGGGTAATAATCCCTTTAAAAAAATATTATAATAATTTGGTCATTCAATCCAGAACTGTTTGTGGGATGCAATTGGCTGCCACGTCTCACCCACAAAACACATAGTCAATTCACTTTACACCATGTTCTGTGATGTGCTTTGACACGTCTCGAAGAAGTGATAAGGCGCTGTACGAAACGTGAAGGATTATTTCTATTATTAATAATTGAGAGGAGGGAGTTTCTCACGGCTTCCTGACTGACAAGCGACAAGTTTTGCTTCAAAAATGTCCATAGCCTTCGGCTTGGTTACGGAAACAATTATTGTAAAGAAGCCTCAGGAAATTCCGACGTGATTAGCAAACAACAACAACAACAACATTACATTTATCGGGAGCATTTCACATCGGGAGGACGTCCCAAGGTGCTTTAAAGAGGCGAGCTCCTCTGTGAGTGAACGGAAGGAACCTTTTATCCAATACTTCTGATTAAACCTTCCATTAGACAAACACTGCAGATTCTACAGGAGGCAAATTAGTTCTCTTCGGAGGCAGATTCTCATTAAGGCCGGGCTCATTTACTTGCAGCGTCAGTAACGATACGCAATCAGTGCTTCCTCGGGGCTGATTCATAATTATTACCATCCTCAACAGAGTAGAGAGTACATGAGGGGGTGAAGCGGAGGGAATCAGGAAATCAGCTTTACACTCGGGTCTGCAATTTGTTACACTGCAATTTTAGAACACATTACAGAAAGTGTGTCTGCCCCACTTTTCTAATCTTTTCACAACGTGTGTTTAGGACAATGGAAGTTGGTTGTGGGGGTGGGTGGGGTGGGGGGTGAGTGTGTGTGGGAAGGAAAGAGGGATGACGGGCGAGGGAGGGCGAGAGAAAGTGAGGGGAGTTTTGGGTGAGGGAGGGATGGGGGGGGTGGGGTGAGCAAGGCGAGAGGAGGAGAGAAGGTGAGGGAGGGAGGAGACGAGCGGATGGGTTGGGAGGGGCCACGGAGTGAAAGAGCAAGCTTTGTGGCCAAACACATTTGCAACTTGGATCTGAAAAATAAACATCTCGTTCACCTGCGGTGGTTGATAAAGGGTAGTTCAATAGATTTACATGGGATTCAATTGATTATCGTAGGGTTAAATCGATTAACATGCGGTTAAGTTGCACACTGCAGGGTTACATCTAACAAAGCCATCCTTATCAACCGAAATATCTCACCAGCTAATTAAACCAAAAGCTGATGCATCCAAGAGGAATGCGTTGGCGAGGCCATGTATCTGTGCAGAGTGTGAGCTTGAGGTTTAATGGAGTTTAATTTCCAGCAACCACTTCCCTTCCCCCCTTCCCATCAAACCTATCTCATCAAAGCACCCTCACGCCCGCTCTATGATAATAGCTGCTTCCAATTCTAACCACGAGCAGATTGCTTGGTGGATGAAGACTGTGATATGTAATTACCAGCACCCAGTGACAACAATATTAAGCTGACCCCACTCACCCACATCAGGCCTGTGAACGAACACACTCTTTCATTTATTTTATCGCGGGAGTGAAATTCCCCATTCATTACATCAATATTAATAATAATTGGAATAGTAATCCTGGCATATGTTAAGGCTGTAAAACTTTGGGAAGTTTTTACCTTTGAAAAAGATGTCAATTCCACCTGATTTGTTTGTGGGCACAAGGCCCACTTTGCACACAGCAAAGTCCCTAAGTTTAATTTGCATCCGAGTGTATGTTTGTGTGTTATACAAGTGTCTGCGTGGATGAATGAGAACATGAATGCGTATGTATGTTTGCGGGAAGGTGTGTGTGAATGTATATGCGTGTCTTGAATATGTGCGTACAAATGTGTGTATGAATGTGTGTGTAGTGTGTGTGTGTGCGTGTATGCATGAATGCCACCCCCTCGAACTCCATCCCACAGTTACCTCTACCTCGCCTCACCCCTTGCCTCCTTTCTTCAAAACCCGACTCGAGACCCTCGTCTTCCGAGTGTGCCTTCGCTCACCCTCCTACCCCTACCCATCCCACCCTCCACCCTTCCTAATCCCAACCACCACCTTGACTGTCCAGCACCTTGGGACGTCCTCCAGACAGGAAAGGCGCTGTATGCATGTCATTTTGTGGCTGTCTTTGTGGGAAGACGAGACTAACAAAATAGACTCCAAGCTATTTTGCTGTGAATCATGAACAAGCTCCCCAGTTCACTCCCAACCATTCTAAGATTCAACAACAACATCAACAACAAATTATTGGATCCATTCGGATTTTCAAGACTATGAGCTTCACTTGTCAGCGCACCTCCAACCCCCATTCCAGCTATGGCTGGCGAAATAGCGAGAGAGAGAGACTGCGCTCACACACGTATTGGTGGCAGCTCCCCCGAGACCTCGCCTCAATAAGATGGTTGAAAATAGACCAGGAAAATAGACCATTAATGGCCTCAGAGAGTAGTGACAGGTGACGGGAAGAGATGGGGGGGGGGGGGGGGGGAAGAACATGTCCGCACCCCTTTCAGTCTTCCCGATCACTCTTGTTTTCTGCAAGACTGTCTGAGCTCACATTTTACCTTAATTTATTGCATTCGCTTTGAGAAGAAACACTGACAATGTAACTTGTAAATTATTCCAGCAGTCAAAATTGGCTGTTGAGCTGCAGGCAATTAATTCTTCTTCCTAAATAAAACTTTTCTCTCGCTTTTGCTGTTAGATTCTCCCTCCCATCGCCCTTCCGCTATGACACGGAGTCCATTAATCTCTGCGGTGTCATTGAGGCCGGTCAAGATGGCCACCATTGACCTCACTTCCTGCCGCTTGATCAAGTACACAGGAAGCCAGGGATTGATCGCATTGGTTTGTCTCAAAGCTCTTCACAAGACCGGCTGAGAACCCAAGCCTGGGTGGGTGGGTTTGGGTGGGTGGGTGGGTGAGCTAAGAGAAGGTAGGGAAAGATTACCAAAAGTGTGGTCAAAGGGGTAAATCATGTCAGATAACTCGACCGTACACAAGCGAATGCCCTCGAGACAATATGGAAAGATATCAACTTGGAAGCCCGTTCCGTGTTTTGAAAAAGCAATAAAAAGTATTGCCTTTACAGTAATCCTTGCCAATCAATACAGCGGCTGAAACCGAGTGCAAGGATTATTGTCAGGGCAAAGCCTTTATTACTAACTCTTGTTTCCTGGTAGAAACCTGACCTACCTGCCCTCTCCCTCCATCCCACAGTCGTTATCTTTCCTCCTTCAAGGTCCATCTCAGGATCTTCCCTTTTTGACTGTATCTTCAGTCATCCTTCCACTCCCCCCAGCCCTCTAAAATCTAATCCCCCAGCTCGGATTAACGAGCAAACCCTCAACTATCCAGAGTCCTGGGACATCCTCCTGACGTGAAAGGCGCAGGCATAAATACAATTTGTTGCCGTCGTCGAGAAAAATGGGATTGCGTTCCAGCGCCAATTGCTAATAATAACAAACATTATAATAATAATAATCTTTCCGCTTGACATAGTGCCTTATCATGTAGTTGAGACATTTGAAGCCTCTTGACACGGTGCCGGGGTGAGTATTTTAAAGGAATAAGGCATGTGATAAGACTCTATATTATGTGTTAGCCACACCCCACTTTAATTCATCTGAAGCGCTTTGTGAGACGTGAAGGGTGTTGTTCCAAATTAACAAATGGAAGTTGGTATTATTATACTGTGATAAGAATGAATAATCCTTGTATTTAATATAGCATCTCATCACATCTTCCAGATAGAAGACGCAATAAGGTCTGTATCAAATGCAAGAATAATTATTCTCGGATTCTTAAAAGTGCCTTCATAGGATATACTGCAAAGTGACTTGGCTGTATATTTTGCGGAGGAAACGCGACAGCCAATGGCACACTTTAGGGTCTCACAAACAGTCGTGGATTGAGTGACTAAGTTATTATTTTTAAAGGGGATTTCTTAATAGTGATTATTCTAACCACTATTCGCAAGTGAACTCAGCGAGACCTTGTCTCGTAACCACTTGAAGTTGCTGGCCGGATGGTCTGTACACGTGATGTTTTTTGTATGTACCTGTTCTTTATACATATTATCTTTCCTTGTAAAACAATGAAACGCTCTAAGGTTATAAACAGGAAACAAGTGAGGCGGTTATTCATTGCTTCTTACAAACGAGGTGTCAAGTCAGTAGCGCTATCACTGCTCAGGCAAAAGGTTGTGGGTTTCAGTCCCCCTGTCAGGACTTTGAACTCACACAGCCAAAGAGCTGACACTCCAAAGCAGTACTGAAGGGGTGTTGCATAACGCGAGACCCAGACTGTCTGTTTGAGTGGATGTTAAAGGTCTCGTGGCTCTGTTTGTAACGGGAGGGTTTGGAAGTTTCTTTTTCTCAGTGTCCCTGGCCGACAATCCCCCCAGGATAAAAAAAATTGGTCATTGACATCACGCCTGTTTGTGGGACGTCTCTGCGTGTGTGCACATCGGGTGCCTCGTCCAGCCACATATACTCTTAAGTCACTACATTTCACACAGTCAAATGCACTGTGAAGTGCTTTCAGATGTCTTGATGATGTGATAAGGCACCATATCACCCAGAGGATTCAAGATCCTGGTCCTCACGTTCAAAGCCCTCCGTGGCCTTGACCAACCCTACCTCTGCGTCCTCCTAACCCCCTCCTAACCCGCCCGTCCCCTCCGCCCAGCAGGGTCCGGCCTTCGACCATTGGTGGGCGAGGCTATGGCCACTCCAGTCTAACTTCTGGAATTCCATCCCGCAGTCCCTCCGTCTCGCCTCCTCCCTAAGCCTCCTTCAAGTCCTGCCTCAAGACCCTCCTCTTCGACGGTCCCATCAGTCACTTCAAATCCCCTCCACCCTTCCTGATCCTGACCCCAGCTCGAGTCTGAAACACTGACTGTCCAGCGTTTGGGGACGTCCTCCCGACGTGAAAGCCGCTATATCAATGTAATTTGTTGTTGTATCAAATGCAAGGATTATTAATATTATTATTAACTCCTTGCCTTTGACCAGCGCCCCTGGAATTATTTCCTGGTTGTGCGATGTGCGTTTTTTTTAATTAAAAAAAGGCTTCCAAAATGTTCGGAAGACGAAATTTTAGAAATTTGTCATTTGTTTTAAGGCAAAAATAAAGTCTTTCAACAAAGTCTTTCGAAAAGCAAACACATCGGGGGCGGCGGGAAAAAAAGTATGGGGTGGATTCCGGCTCGCAGTTCTCATGCTTTCTCTGAGATAGGGAGAGGCAGAAATAGCAACCAGACCACACTGATTGCTCTCAGCTATACAATTTACATGAGCTCCCTCTGCTAAAACCATCAAAACTCCAGCCTCTGGCATGTATAGCCTGCCCATCACAGCATAGGGGACAAAACAGTCAGATAGTAGACAACAGGATGGGGGTGGGGCAGAATGACGGTGAATGTGTGTGTGTGTACTTCAATATGTGTGTGAGGGTATGCGTGTGTGCGTGTGTGAGTGAGTGTGTGCTTGAGAATGTGTGAGGGTACGTGTAAACTAATGAGCGAGTCAGTGTCTTGAGTGTGTCAGGTGTGTGTATGAGTGAGTTAATGGGTGAGTGTGTGTGTGTGTGTGTGTGTCCATGTATGTGTGTGTGAGAGAGAGTAAATGTGTATTGTGAGTGAGTCCGTGTTCCAGGTGAGAATTAATATAATAACATTGCGTTTGAAATACCGCTTTTCACGTCTTCTAGACGTCTCAAAGCCCTTCACAGACTATTCCGTAAAGTGAATCGACTGTATGTTTGTGGGCTAAATTTGAGTGTGTCAGCGTACGTGTGTGAGTGTGTGAGTGAGTGTGTCAATGAGTGTGACCGGGTGTGTGAGTGGGAGGGATACAGATTCCTCAACAAGTCGGGTGAATATTGCAATCCAAGATTATCTTGTCCTCTGAGGGTACAAAGAACTCAACTCAGAACAAGTTTGTTCTGCCATCGTCTTGTCTGTGTTCTCTCGACTCTCCCTTCTCCCCCCCACCCTCCCAACCACCCCCCACCTTTCCCTCTCTCTCCCCCGCGCACACACACCGTTCAGTATCAGCCTCCAGTCCACCTCGCTAGGGGGTCAGAGATCTATCCTAGACGGCATGTCACAAAGTCACACCCTCCCCAACATATGCCTTATCCCTTCCTCTCCCTCTCCCTCCACCCCCAACCCCCACACCTCCCCCACACCACACATTTCCGCCACCCTTTAAACTATCCATCTGACCGGCAAAAGGGTTTGGAAACAGCCACAAGCCAGTGATAGGAAATAATAATAATCCTTGCATTTGATAGTGTTTTCTCACGTCTTCTAAATGTCTCAAAGTGCTTCACGGAATACACTGTAAAGTCAGTTGACTGTGTATTTTGTGGGCGAAACGTGGCAGCCAATTGCGCACAGCAGTGTCCCCCACAAGCAGCCGTGGATTGAAATGACCAATTTTATTATTGTGGTTTTTTTGGGGAAGGATTATATATTAGACGCATGTGTGTGCAGTAAGGAAACTTGCCCAAGGTTTTGCCCTGATCTGCCTGGATTCGAGCACAGGTCTCACGCTTGTAAGGCGAGCGCTCTAACTACTGAGCCACAGACGTTGCCTTCAGACCTAGTCATTCACAGATTTCACCCCCACAGTGTTTTCATTACAAACTCTCTTTCTATAATCCGCTCGCTTACCTGCCTACCAGGGGCTTGTTTAGCCTCATCGGCCGACCAGAGTCTCATTCTCTCTCTCTTTCTCTCTCTCTCTCTTTCTCTCTCTCTCTCTTTCTCTCTCTTTTCCCACACAGAACAACGGTTCACTGAGGAATGCAGCATGTGTGATCAGACCCCCATCAAATGCTGTGTACAACCCTCTCCCTTCCTTATACACACACCCCCCCCCCACCCATTCCCACACTCTCCCTCTCTCCCGTGCTCTCCTCACCTTTTCTCTCCTCTCCTCTTTACTCCTCTCCTCTCTTATTCTCTCCACCCCCATTCTCTCCCCCCCGTCCCCTCTTCTCCCCTCCCCTATTCTCTTCTCTCCAGCTCTCTCCTACATTTTCGCCCACACACTACACGTAAAGTCAACCCACTTTTTTGCTGTATACTCGACGACCTGATAAAGCGTTATATCAAATGCAAGGATTATTGTATCACTATATTTATTTCTTTACTGCGGAAAGGACAGATCACATCTCAATCCTAACCTCAAGCCGGCTTGGGTGCTTTGCGACCCTGTCTTAGTGCGTTGTCTGTGCCTATACACCCACTACCCTCTCCTCAAATCCCACCCCACACTTCCCCCACCCCAACCCAACCCAACCCACCATCAAATGACCCCCCCACCCCATCCCCTCCTGCTCCCAACAAGCCGTGGCCGAGAGCCAGTGAATAGTGATGACACTGGAGGAATGACAAGGAGCTTTGTGTACATGAAGCCAAAACCATTCAATGGCATCTTTTTCATGAGCGACAGAGTGAGTGAGCGAGCGAGCGAGCGAGGCGAACGGGCAAGAGGGAAGCCTCAGTCTGTGCAGCAATGAAAGAGAAAGAGAAAGAGAGCGAGAGAGAGAGAGAGAGAGACTTTCATTGCTGGCTAAAGAAAAAAGCAGCATGGTTTCCTCAACTGACAATCTCTCTCTCTCTCTCTCTCTCTCTCTCTCGCCTCTCGCCCCAGCTAAAAACGCACAATGCAATTTCCCCCCCGTCCCGATAATTGCAAAGGAGGATTTCTGCTCAAATTCTTAACTTGAAATCAACAACTCCATTCCCCCACTACCCCCCAGCCACCCCCCCAACCCACCGCACGCGCCATACACCGCTCCGTGGTTGTAAAACACGTTATATAGCGCTGTCACCCTCTCCCTTTCCCCCCCCCCCACCCCCCACCCCCACCCACCCCACTCCCCCACCCCCAACACAGAGTTAAGTATCTACTCACATCCTGTCTGAACCCAGCAGGCATTCATCAACCATCATCTCGGGCAGAAAGTCCATCTTATACGAAGTCATGCTTCTTTTTCCACTCGGCTTGTTTAATTCCTCTTCTCCGCTCGCTCGCTCGCTCGTTCTCACACGCTTTCTTTCTTCCCCCCTCTCTCACGCACATACACACACACACACACACACACACACTCTCTCTCTCTCTCTCTGGCTCTCTTTCTCTCTCACACCCGTTCACACTCTTCCCCCCCCCTCTTCCACACTCTCTTCCCTCACCTCCCTTTCTTGCTCTCTCTATCGCTCTTTTTCATACACGCACTCTCCCTCTCTCCAAGCCACCCCCCCCCTCCTCTTTCACACTCACTCTCTCACTCACATGCGCGCACACATACAATCTCTCTCCCACACTCTGTATTTGTTCTCTATCTCCCTTCTCCCTCCCCTCTCTTTCACTCTCGTTCTCTCTCTCACTCTTCCCCCCCACCTCTCTCTCTCTCTCTTCTTTTCTCGCTCCCTCTCTCTTTCTCTCTCATACACACTCCCTTTCTCTCCACCAGATAAAATCTCCTTTGCGACACACAGACAGGCACACACACACACACACACACAGACACACTATCGTTCAGTTTCACAACTGTTGCCTGTGGATAGACAGAAGCAGGTGTGGGAGGCTTTCTGGGAGAGTAGAGGAGGGGTGTGTGTGTGTGCGAGTGTGTGGTGTGTGTGTGTGTGTGTGGGGGGGGAAGGAGAGTGTTGGCAAAGCGAGAGCGAGAGCAGGAGCCAGAACAGACTTCAGTTATCACATTCCCCAGTCACTTGCCCACTTAAAGCTTTGTTAAAAACAGCGGGAAGGGCAGGTGCTTCATTCATTTAATAATATATAATAAGAAGAATAATCCTTGCATTTGATATCACACATCTTATCGACGTCTCAAAGCGCTTCACAGAATAGACTGTAAAGTGAATTGACTGTATATTTGTGGGCGAAACGCGGCAGCCAATTGCGCACAGCAGCGTCCCCCACAAACAGCCGTGGATTGAAATGACCAATTTTTATCACTGTGTGTTTTTTTGGGGGGAGGGATTATTATTAGGCGCGTGTGTGAAACTTGCCCAAAGTTTCGCCCTGATCTGCCTGGATTCGAACACAGGTCTCGGCGCTTGTAAGGCGAGCGCTCTAACCACGGACAAGGAAATCTCAACACTCAAACACAAACTCCTGGCAAATTCTGGAGCAAGTGAGCTCCAGCCCATTAACCCTTTGCAGAGAAGTGACTATGTGTTTCGTGGGCAAACGCAGCAGCTAATTTGAGCCGTTTTTTTTTACTTTGCTCGATGATTTGGTATGGCGTAGAATATAATAATAATATTCATTATATATTATTATTATGATAATGTCTCAATGCCCGTCACAGAACAAAGTGAATTGACTGTACATTTTATGGGCAATTTTTTTTTGGGGGGGGGGAAGTGGGGTGGTGGGGAAGGATTGTTGTTATTGGCAAGTGAGAAGACCTGGGTTCGATTCCCTGACGGGACAAAACATTGGGCGAGTTTTGTTACCCTAACAAGCCTCTGTTTACTTAACGTGCTATAAAGTGGACTGACTGTGCATTTTGGGAGTGAATCACGTCAATCGATTGCGCGTAACAGTGTCACACAAACAGGTAAGGATCGAGTGGCCAAATTCTTATTATTCAGATAGCCATAAACACAGGCACAAACTAGTTGTTTTTACTACGAATAACAGTAAAAAAAACGATATCATTTCACAGCAGAATCCTGCCAAACGTGTTGAGACGTCTCGACGATGCGATAACGCGCTGTATCAGAGGCAGGGATTTCAATTGAAATTAAATTAGATTAGAGAGTCGTAGAAGCCACTGTACTCCCTCCAGTGGGAGATGGCGTAAGACTATTAATAGCGCGCCCTGGATTGACTGAAGCAACGCTGGCTGCTTCGGGCAGAATCCACAACAGCCTTGTGAAAAAAAAACCAGGGGAGCGCAGGGCCTACAGAACCAGCCACTACAACAACTTGCATCTCTATAGCACGCGCTCGCACAGAGCTAGAGGCGCAAGGCACTTAATTGGAGCCACAAGAATCCGTGTGTTCGAGATGGCTTCTTTCAAATCGGGAGGACGTCTCAAAGAGCTTCACAGGCTTTTCACAGTGAAATCACACTATTTTCTTTTACTGTTAAAAGTAAACCAACTGTGCGTTCCGTGGGTGAATGAAGCAGCTAATTTGCGCTCAGTGGTTTGAGTTGGTGGTGCGGCAGTGAATATATATATATACTGTATATATTTCTTTTTGTTATCACTAGCAGGCAACCCCTCCCCAACCCCCATCCGCAGAAAAATATTATTTTTGAAACTGCTTCTATTCGTAAACTAACCAATTCAAAAATATTGATCAGAATGTCATTGTTAGTGAATCTTCTCGTCTGCGCTGGGGTGGGTTGACTCTAATAATCCTTGTATTTGATATTGCGCCTTATCACGTCTTCGAGACGTCTCCAAGCGCTTCACAACGTGTACTGTAAAGCGGTGTGACTGTACATTTTGTATACACAGGCACCACCCTCCAACACCCCCCCCCCCCCCCTCCCCCACTACCCAACCACCAACCGTCCTTTGAGACGTGTCAAAGATGTGATAAGGAGCTACACCAAATGCAAGGGTTCTTATTATTCTCCTACACCCATCTAGTCTGTCGTGCACTGATCCCGTTTTCTCTTAAAGTGAAGTGACTGTGCGTTTTGCAGGCAAACCCAGCAGCAGATTTAAGCACAGCCGCCCGCGTGAATAGTTTTGACGTTAGCAACCATTTTTATTTTGGTGGGTTGGGGTTGTGGGGGGGGAGAGGGGAGAGGGTGCTGTGCTGAACTAGGGAGAAAGGAAAGTGTGTGTGGGGGGGTGGTAGGGAGGGGGTAGGGTGGTGGGGAGAATCTTTTGAGAGAATCAACACCACGCTTCCATCGTCTCTCTCTCTCTCTCTCTCTCTCCCTCGGAAGCCTGTTCCATAGATTTATTGAACTACATTTAGTGAATTCTCTTCAGTTTCCAACCCTGACCTGCCCCCACTTCCACCCTCCTCACACACCCCCCAACCCCAATCTGGGTGTGTGCGGGGGGGGGGGTGGGGGGGGGGGGGGGGGGGGGGGGCGGGGACAGGCCCACAAAGTGTCACCAGAGGGCGCCAGATGTTCACGAGGAGTTTGGGGGCTTTAGTCTCACCTGTCAACGGCTTCAGCGCAAGTACAAGGGTTGCTGATGCAACACTGGCTTCTTCAAGCCTCTCTCCCCACCCCCCCACCCCCCCACCCCCGAGTGGAGATGCGCATGGATGTCAATAAATTGGCTGCCGAGTTTGCCTTACCGGGGAATCTTATCGACAATTCCTTAGTGTCTCAACTCACAAATCCCCCCCCAAAAAAATAAAATCGGTCGCTCAAACTCCATGACCGACTGTGGGACACTGCTATATATATATATATATTATATAGATATATATACCCAATTAATTGGGACTCCGCGCCCGCGTTTCATAACACAAAATACAGTCAATTCACTTTACAGAATATCCCGTGAAGCACTTTTTTGAGACGTCTCGAAGACGCGATAAAGCATTACATCGAGCACAAGGGTGATCAGTATTGTTAGTGACATTTTTCTTGCGAGACGACGCGAGGAAAAGCTGCTCAGCAATTATCCAGAAACCCAGCAGGTTTCATTTTATTTAGTGCCTTACAGCAACGCGGCATCTTACAGCCTCTTCCAAAATATGTGTAACGGAGCTCCAATGAAAGCGAACGCAAAATTGCGCGATGGTGAAGCGTAAGAAGGTGAGAGTTTGCGGGCGAAAGAAGGCCATCTAATTCACCTGCCACCATCCTGGCAGTCACTTGGCATGTCGTGTCCCCAGAACTATCGATTGTATCCCCAAAGATATTATTTTCCGGTGGAAATCAATCGAATCTGTTCACGAAACAACCGTTTCCCTAAAGTGCCAGCCCCCCCTCCCCCCCCAGGCAAACCCAAAACACCCCACGAGGCTCTGGATTTATTTTTTTGTCTGAAAGTCTAATCGAACGCAGCTTTACGATCGGAATTGTTTTCACGTTAAGGCGCGTGTCCCCGTTAATGGCTTTAGCTCCCTTGCACTTTGTGTGTGTCTTCCCTCCTCCCCTCCCTCCTGCAGCAACCCACCCACCCCGTCACCCCCTGAGCCTTTAGCCCCCCACCAAAGTAAATCAATTGAAAAATAATAATAATTTGGTCTCATTCAATCCACGGCGGTTTGTGGGACGCAATTAATTGCCTGCCCCATTTCGCCCACAAAACACACAAGTCAATCCACTTCACGGTGTATCTTGTGAAAGTGCTTGTGAGACATTCTCACGACGTGACAAGGCACTATATCAAATGTAAGGATTAGTATGATTTATTAATATCATTATTGTTACTGCTCTCGCTCATCACTTGTTAAAAAAAAACCTCCCACCCCCTGAATTGTTAGCCAGCAAGTGACTGCTTTCATGTGGGGGGGGGGATCTGCCACTGGAACAAACTCAAATAATTAATAATCATTCCCTCAAACTATTTGCCCCTCCCAGACCCGGCCCGATAACTTTCATTATTATTCGATTACTGGTTTCAAATTTGGCAGATAGCGAGCTCTCTGTGACACAGTCCTCCACCAGCCCAAGAAACAGGCCCGATCACACGTTTTGTGTAACACAAACCTGGGGGGGGGAGGGGGGTGGCGACGGAGGAGAGGCGAGACACTGTGTTTGCAACGAGAGCAAATTCTCTCATCTCCCAACTCCAAACCAGCCATCGAGCCAGCAAGCTAAAGTGCCCAGTACTCAAGTCACACTGGGTGTTCAAAAAAAAGCACCAACTCCCTGAACGATATAGCTCTCCCCATCCCCATTCTCTCCCCTCCCCTCCTCTCCCTCCACAAGTCTCTCGCTCTCCGATGCAGTGGCAAGCGACAAGTCTGCACACTTACTGGAAACCTCAAGCTGGCGATAACTTTGAACGTTGCTGCTTCTTTCTTTAGGCCTCCAGAGTCCCAATGAAGTCCACGAGCCTGGCTGGAACAAGGCCTATTAGAGCCCAGTCGACGTGGGGAGGCGGGGGGGGGGGGAAAGGGAATGAGGAACTCGCTTTGGGGACTTTGTCGTCACAAAACCACGAGCGCGCCTGGTGCACTGCTAGGCTTCCTGTTCTCCTCACACTAAAGATCATGGCCACTGATTGCCCTCCCCCCCCCCCCCCCCCCCAACCCAACCCCCATCTGACAGGAAACAGCGCTTCGCAAAACCCAGTGAATAAAAGAATAAAAGACAGGCCTCTGTCGGTATAGAGCCCAGTCTCACATACACGGGGATATGGCTTCTCACTTTAGTCAGCAGCAACAACAACAACGACGACGACAAGAAAATGCCACTTGTGTCTTTCGTGTTAACCCACATAAAACAATAATAATAATCATAATCCTCGCATTTGATACAGTGCCTTGTCACAAAGCCCTTCACAGAATACAACAACAACAACTTCGAATATACTGCGAGGTGGATTTGACTGTGTATATAGTGGGCAAAAAACTATTGAGCCCATCCCTCAATAAGCTGTGAGGTCAAATATTATTATTATTATTATCTGTTTTTATTGTCTAGCAACTGTAAAATCCAATTAATCAGGATTAAGACTGGGAATCCATGCAGTGGGATATCAGGGCCTGAACCCGTGACAACAACAACTTGTATTTATACTCACTCTGCCCCTCAAGCCTGATAGAGCTTAACCCAGAGGGTTTAATGCCAACAGTGATACATACAGTCAGACACTGGTTTGGAGCCTCAACCAAAGTGTAGTGACTGTGCATTTCACAGGTCGACGCCACAGCCAAGTTTCGTGCAGCTCACAAACGCACACAGTCACATCACTTCTTACCAGGTGCCCAGGAAGCTTTGAGCCAACTCAACGACAAGATAAGGCACTGTACCAACCAATCTCACTGCGTATGAATGCAGTAATAATCCTCGCGTTTAATTCTCATCACACTGAAACATCCCAAAGCGCTTTGGAATTTTCACCCAATTTACGGCTTGCGTTTATATATATATAAACGCAAGCCGTAAATTGGGTGAAATTTCCAACGCTTCCCACTGCTCAGACCGAGAAATAATTTGGCCACTTCAACCCACGGGCTGTGCGCGACTGGCTGCCGCGTTTCTCTCCCACAAAATCTACCGTCAATTCGCTTGACGGTATATTTCCCGAAGCGCGTCTCGAAAATGTGACGAGTTCCCGTATCAAGCGCAAAGGTAATTATTATTAATATTATTATTAATATTATTATAATATTCCAACCCCCCCTCCCCCCCACACTCCGGCCTGGAATAATGACCTAATCCAAGGTGGATATGATTTATATCTGCCGTCAGCCCGTGCTGACAGCTTGGCGTGGACTGAACAACATCTGTTCCCCTCTGCGCGATGCCAGCCCCCACTGTGCTGGAGGGTGAGAGCGGCTGCCAATAGCAGATCAGCTCGGACCTCGCAGCTCGCAGTTCACAGTATATACCCAGTCGCCAATGTGCTGGGTCATAGATGTGCTGACAAGCCCCCCCAACCCGCGCCACACCACACACACACACACACACACACACACACACAAACACACAAACACACACACAAACACACACACACACACACACATACACACACACTCACGCCTGCCCTTGTAGATCAACAATGATGAATGCAAGATGTTGGTGTTGTGTGTGCTTGAGGGAACTTGTGTGCGTGTGTGTGTGTGAGAGAGTGTGTGAGTGGTTGAACGCATTTGTGTGTGTGTATGTGTGTGTAGGTGAATGTGTATGAGCGTTCATGTGTATATGTGGGGGTGAAGTGAATGTGTGTATGTGGGTGTGTGTATGTGGGAGTGAATGTGTATGTGTTTGTGGGAGGGTACGTGTGTGCGCGCGTGTGTGTTATGTGTGTGGGTGAATGTGTGTGAGAGTACATGTGTACGTGTGAGTGTGTATGTGGGAGTGAATGTGCATGTGTTTGTAGGAGGGTATGTGTGTGAATGTGTGTGCACGAGTGTGTCAATCAATGCATGTGTGCACAGGTGGGTGAGTGATTGTGTGTGTAAGTGAATGCATGTGCACACGCGTGCGTACATGCGAGTGTGTGAATGACACAATCACAGATGGGACATTGCTTCCCTTGCACATGATATGTGTTTAGTGTGCTACGGACTGAAGGTGGCTGGGAGCCGGTTTCACTTCACTTCCCTCTCTCCTCTCCTCTCATCTCCTACCCCCCCTCCTCTTAAGCGATGGGAGTTTTTTTGGAGTCTTTCCAAAACTAACAGATGACTGGATCCAAAAGCAGGGTGCAATGAAGCTTCAAACAGGTTGGGTGGTTTTTTGGAACACACCAGGTCTCAAAACACTTTCACTCAGTCACAACCACTCTCTCACTTACACACACGCGCACACACAGACACGCGCACACACAGACACGCGCACACACACACACGCACACACACACACACACACACACACACACACACACAACGCACGCACACCACGCACGCACTCACTCACTCACTCACTCACTCACTTCTGGGCCCGAGCCAGGGGCGGGGGGTGGAAATGTGACCAAAGGCGCGGTCGAAGAGAAAGGTCTTTAGCTGGGACCTGAAAACGGGAAGAGAGTGGGCGAAGCGAGGGGAGTGAGGAAAGGAATTCCAGAGCCTCGGGGTGGCTGAAGGCACGGCTGCGGAAAGTGGAGCGGATACATTCACTCACACATACAGTCATACTCACTCACACTCAAATACAAACATTCACTCACACAAAACCATACTCACCCATCACAAACCCACACACTCACTCACACACACACTCACTCTCATACATTCACTCACATTTACACACACTCAAATGCGCACACACATTCACTAACACAAAAACACATTCACACACACTCAAACACACACACACACACACACTCACTCATACATTCACTCACATTCGTACATATAAATGCACACACACTAACACAAAAACACACCCGTACATACTCACACACTCACTCACACTCACTCGTACATTCACACTCATAAACACACACACACACACACAAACTCACATAAAAACAAATTCACCCATTCACAAATCCACACACGCACATTCACTCACACAAAAACACATGCACACACTGGCTCCTTCACACACACACACACACACACACACACACACATACTTACTCAGCAACCGCTAAGCCTCCCCCACTGACAGTGACAAAAAACAGACACAAAAAGATGAACCCTCAACATAGCAAAGTTCCTCTTTGATTTAAACAGAACTTAAAAATACCCCCCCCCCCCCCCCCCCCCCCCCCCCCCACGCGCCCCCACAAAACTGCGTAACTCCTTCCCACTTCTACTCCTGGAACTTATATTGATTTCAGCAGCTTTCACCACCACCACCACAACAACTTTGATTTATATAGCGCCCTCCAGCCCCGGGCGTCTCAGAGCGCTTCACAGTAATGGATCCCGGGACCGAGCCAGGGGGCAGGGGGTAGAAAGGTGACCAAAGGTGCGGTCGAAGAGAGAGGTCTTCAGCTGGGACCTGAAGGTGAGAAGAGAGAGAGGGGCGAGGGCGAAGGGAGTGAGGGAGGGAGTTCCAGAGCCTCGGGAGTAGTGGCTCAAGGCACGGCCGCCGAGGGTGGGGCGGAGGATTCGGGGGGACACGGAGGAGGCCAGACCCAGAGGAGCGAAGGCAACGGGAGTTGGTTTGAGGAGAGAGGAAGGTCGGAGAGGTAGGGGGTGCAGAGGAGTGGAGGGATTTGAAAACAAGGGTGAGGGATCTTGAAATGAGTTTTCATTGAGGTTATGTGTCTCCATCGCTGCCCGCGGTGATTCAATATCCACCCCGAGCCACTCGGAGAACCCACACAACACTTTCATCGCTTCGTGGGGGGGGTGGCGAGCAAGGGAAAGAAAAAGAACTTCATCCACAACATATCTATTGTAAGGGGTGGGGGGGTTAGCTTGACTCGGTTGGGTAGCTCACTCACCTCTGAGCCAGAGAGATGTGGGTTTCAAGCCCACAGAACGAGACTTTGATCTCGTAATTCAGTCAAGGTAGTCAATAATGATAATAATATGAATCCTTGCATTTGGTATAGCACCTTATCGTGTCTTTTGAGACGTCTCGAAGCGCTTCAAAGAATATACCGTAAAGTGTAAAGAAATGACCCTATCTGATTATTATCTGTATTCAATATATCCTGTGAATCTCTTCGAGACATCTCAATGATTGATCAAATGCGAGGATGATGATTTATTATTATTAATATTACTATTGTTTTCTCTCCTCTCTGGTGCCTGTGACCTGTTGATACAGGGTTCGGGCCTTTCACCCGCGTACGTTTCAAACGAAACACGCATTCACGTTCCGAGACCCTCCACGCTAACCCGGTTTGGTGTCGGATCTCACACTTCAGAAGGGCTGTTGCTTGTGGGCTTATCATTGCTTTGGGTCATATATTCTTCATACTGTCGGGTGATTTAGTGAGGCTTCATTGGCACTTTCAAGTGGTTGAGTAATGGCCGACAGTAATCGCTCGATGCACCATCTCAATGAAATCTCCTGCCTGGCACACCACCGCAACGCTAGGCGATAGAATACTACATTACGGAGGGGATAAGGAAACACGGCTAAAAGCAGCTGTGCAAATAACTTGGGAGCGCGGGTATATTCACCTACTGAGAGCTGCGTCTCGAATCCAGGTAGGTCAGGGCGAAACTTTGAGTAAGTTTCCTTACTCCGCACACACACACACATACGCACGCACGTACACACGCAGGCA
Organism: Hydrolagus colliei; assembly: GCA_035084275.1. Lineage (NCBI taxonomy): Eukaryota > Metazoa > Chordata > Chondrichthyes > Chimaeriformes > Chimaeridae > Hydrolagus > Hydrolagus colliei. Next base: position 40,379,711 of record CM068746.1, read on the forward strand.
GGCACACACGCAGGCAGGCACACACTCGCACGCAACGCAGGCAGGCAGGCACGCCTAATAATAATCCTTCCGGGAAAAAAACCTAGACCAAATTCAATCCACGACTGTTGTGTGGGGGAATGCTGCTGTGCGCAATCGGCTGCCGCGTTTTGCCCGCAAATATATACAGTCATTCACTTTACAGTGCATTCCGCGAAGCGTTTGAGACACAGACTAGAAGATGCGAAAAGCGCTACATCAAAGGCGAGGATTATTATTTATTGATTATTGTAAGACAACAGCAACACTTATTAACACGTACAAAGCGATTTTCTTCCTCCCGACGCTGCAAGTATGTGCCACTTGTCTCCAGCGTTTTTGTTTCTGGAAGAATGGTTAACGGTCACTGCCTTCGCCGTCTGTAACCAAACTTTCCCTCAAGAGGAGACGGGAGGAGGACGGGCTCAGTGGGTGAAAGCAAACCCTCCAGGCAGGTTTCCTCTCACTACACACGCCTCTGTTTACCTAGTAGTTAAGTAGGAACCCGATTGTTAAGTCGATCGGCGGGTAGCTTTTCTGGGAGTAATAATCCCTTCAAAAAAATTATTTGGTCACTCAATCCATGACTGTCTGTAGGACACTGCTGTGTGCAATCGGCTGCTGCCTTTCACCCACAAAATACACAGTCAATTCACTTGACAGTGAATTCTGCTAATCGCTTTGAGACGCCTCGAAGACGTGATTCGGCCGCAATAACAAATGCAGGGGAATATTATCATTAGATATTTTATCGTTAGATTATTATATTAGGCGAGCAGCTCAGCGGTATCCATTCCGAGCCAGAGAGGAACGAAGCATCAACGAGGGCTCAAATGGTTTACCGGTGTCTCTGCTGGACATTCTACTGCCTTGAAACAAACTCCATCATGTCAGCCCAACGGCATGTAAGTGAATTGACTCGATATCTGGATGGGAATCGAACCCAGGTCCTCTTGCTTTCGAGGAAAGTGGTGTAACCAACATGCTACCGGATTCCACTTTCTGAGGCGATAAGATTTTTGTTAGTTCAGGGTATCAAGGGATATGGGGCAAAAAGCCAGCGCGCAGAAAGTTGTGGGTTTAAGTCTCACATCTCTTCCCCATCACAAGCCCTGGATTGTGTGAGCTGAATGTCCTCCTGACCTGGGGCTCAATCGCCACAACACTTCTGACTCAGAGGCCAGAGTGCAACCAACTGAGCCAGGCTGACATGATGATGGACGATAGAGAGAGGCACACACAAAGAAACAGAAAGGGAGAAGACACACATAAAGGCAGAGAAAGAGAACGATTCTCTCTCACACACGGAAAAAAATTCTCACATTTTTGAGACGTCCGAAATAAAATTCAAACGTTTTCAATTTAACAAAAATTTGAGGAGGCTCAAAACGCTTCTCAGAATATATTATGAAGTACATTATAAAATATATGTATGTTTGTAAAAATACACACAGAGCAAATAACAGAGAGATATACATAGAGGCAGGCAGGCAGACAGACAGAGAGAGCGAGAGTGAGAGACACACATACACACACATACAGAATCAAATAGCAGATAGACACAGATACACAAGCAAGCTGTCACACCACACGCACACACACACACACAGAAGCAGAGAGAGAAAGAGAGAGAAAAGGAACAGAGCGAGAGATGCACACACACAGGCAGAGAGAGAGGAGAGAGAGAGAGAGAGAGAGAGAGAGAGGGAGCGACCTGCTGTGCGGTTGACTTGTCTCTTGCGTAGATAAGGCTGGAAGGTTGAGGAGCCGGAGGGAGCTCAGTGCATGTGAAAGCCTAGTCAGGGAAGGCAGAGCATTGGGGGAGAGAGAGTTGAGAGAGGACGAGTGAGGTGGGGGAGAAAGGAAGAGAGCTGATGTGAATCGATAGCCCAGAACAGAGTTTTAATTAAAGAGATGAATTAAAGCTGAGCTTCCGACCCAGAGGAAAGAGGTGGAGATACAGACACCTCGTGGAACGGCGGCTTTATTAATCCACCTCTGCGGAGAGGGCAGAATTCAGGGTCCTGGCAGGTTACCAGAGCAACGGCAAAAATAAATAACTCCTCAAATTCGTCTGGAGCTCAACGATTTCCGAGTTGGCAATGCCGTTTTAATTCCCCTCCCGCCTTTCGTCCATTGCTGTCGTACGACTGCTACTAATAATAATATTAGTAATCCTGGCATTCGATACAGAGCCTTCGATAGTCTTCGAGACATCCCCAAACTCTGCACAGAATATACTGTAAAAGGGAAAATCGACTGCGCCTTTTGTGGGCCAAACTCAGCGGCCAATTCCACACAGTTCAACAAACAGTCGTCGATCGAGCGAACGCATTATTTCAATTTTTTTAATGATATTTTTTGAAGTGGTTATTATCGCCCCCCCACCCCACCCCCCGGAAAAGCAATCCGCCAATCAGGTAACGGTTGAAAGGCTCGCAATGACTTGACTCGATACAGACCCACAGACAGACCTTTTCCAATTCAGGACACTTGTGGAGGCCCAAATCAATGTCTTGAGTGTATACGCAGGGTAACCAGCAACCTCTCAACCTGGTTGCTGTGGCAACTCTGTGTGCGTGCGCTGCTTTTATTAATGTCATTGATTTAATAAGCTTGATACGGGGGCGAGACCTAGACTTTCACAGCAGGTTGGAGGATTGCCAGACGGCCCAAACGGCTGTGTAAGACAATATGACTTAGGTCTCACGTCTTTTCTAGACGTCTCAAACGCTTCACAGAATATACCGCAAGGTGAATTCACTGTGTATTTGTGGGCGAAACGCGGCAGCCAATTGCGCGCAGCGGCGTCCCCCACAAACAGCCGTGGATTGAAGTGACCGATTTATTATTTGAATTTTTTTTTATTGAGGGATTACGATCAGATGTGCGGAGTCAAGAAGCTTGCCCCAGGTTTTACCTTGCCAGGAATTGAACCCAGGTCTCTCACTTGCGAGACGAGCGCTCTAACACCACTGAGGCTACAGGACTCTGCTCCAAGATGCTGTAAAGCACAATGACTCTATATTTTGTGGGTGAAACATGGAAGCCAACTGCACACAACAGTGTCCCACACACAGTCGTGGTTTGAGTGACCAAATTATATATATTTTTTAAAGGGATTATTATCCTTGGAAAGTGATCTGCCAATTGACTAACAGCCAGGTTCCTTCATACCGCTATGTAAACTCAAGCAGGTGCAGGAAGGAAACTTGCCTAAGGTTTCTCGTTGCCCAGGCCCCTCTCACTTGCAAGGCGAGGGCTCTAACCAATATGCTAAAGGGGCTTCAAGATGACCAAAAGTCTGGTCAACGAGGTAAGTATCATGGTTTAAGGCCTTAAAAGTGGCGATGAGGGAGTGGGGCAGGGGCCCGAGAGGGTTTGAGGATAGGAAGGGTGAGGGGCGAGGAGGTTGAGAGAGCGAGTGTGAGAAATCGGTGGAGACTCAAACAAGATTTTCATATTAATCCTACCCAGCGTGTTTGTCAGCTAGGTCACATTTGTCTCTCTTGCCGTTTCCCTCTGCAGCCTTGCCCCACTTCCACCGAATTCAGGCCAGCAACTAGCCAACCAACCAAATAACCAACCAACTAACCAACCAATCAACCAACCAAACAGCCAACAATGACACACTGCATTACTGGGCAGAATAAAGCAGGTAAATGGTATCCATGCACCAAGCCCTCAGCTCAAACCCCAATGACACAAAGTAATACAACTCAACACAACACAGTGCTTTTCCTGGAGTAATAATCCCCTCCAAAATAATAATTATTATTTGGTCACTGTGCACAGCTCTGTGTGTTGGACCCTGCGATGTGGAATGTCCATCTCGACGACATAATAAGGCGCGATATTAAACGCAAAGATTATTATTATATCATTATCGTGATATCCTTGGGATATCCGCGCCACAGCAAACCTCAGGGTCATTTTCAGGCTCGCGTCGCGTTGCCTCGGGAGAGCCTCGCGGCGATGGTAGTGACTTATTTTGCGGTGACAAAAAACGAGGGAGGGGGGGACAACACAGGAGAGTATATTTAGGACGGGACAAACACACAGCTGAGACAAGGCAGAATCGCTCCCTCACAAACCAAGCGCCATGTGATCCTGTTATACAGTCACATCAGCCAACATCCACGGTCGGTGACCTAGAAAGCTTGGCACAGTCGAAAGAGATGCTCGCCTAGCTTTATCAGCAATATAAAAAGGCTTTATCGTGCCTGTGTGTAAACAGCTAGGTAGCAGCCTTTCATATCCTCGCTCCATTAAAGCCGCCAGGATTCCCCAGCACAATAATCAAATAATAATCCCCCAGATTTGGTGCAGCCAGCGCCTCGGCGTGTGAGCGAAACATCTCCGAGCCCCTCGCCAGAGCTTTGCCGGGAGGTGTAGTGACTGCCTGTTTTTTGTTGGAGAAGGTAAACGGCGAGCGCACAACGGCGTTCCGCGCAAACGACTGTGATAATAATAATAATAAATAATAATAATAATAACCCTTGCATTTGATTTAGTGTCTTATCATGTCTGTGTTGGGATTGTTGGCTAGGACACTGTTAACTCCCTTCTCTTTTCGAATAGTGCCATGGGATCTTTAACGTCCGCTTAAACAGACAGACAGACAGACAGACAGACAGACAGACAGGCAGACAGACACACATACACATCTCAAGACGTCGCCTGTGACAATGCATCACAGACCACACACACACACACACCCTCTCCCCTACAGCCCAACTCAACGTCGCTGCTCTACAAGATGAACGGCAATGTTTTCACCCTGAGGCTAGAGTGCTTCAGACCGAGTTGGGATGACATGACCAGATTAGTACAGGCTGCAGTCAACGCAGGGTTTTGTCATTGGCACTGTTTGACGGTTATCAAATGGAACCCTCGCCTCATCAATTCTCACCTGCGCGAGAGTCAGCCGATATCGCGGGCCTCGCCAGTCAATCGCAGCCGCCTTCTCTGTCGCCTTCTGTGAGAATTTACTCTGAAGCAATGAGCTCTCCGTTACCGGATGCCCCCGCTCGCAATTAACCCCGCTGATTAACGAAGTTTACTGCCCATGTTCGATCACCCGAACTGATCTGCTCAGTTTCGGGAATAAAAACATGAACCAAAGCCACGCCAACGCCTCTTGTTGGGTTTGTGCAACGTCGTAGAGGTTTAGGGGGCCGTTCGGCCCATCGGGCCCTTTCCCCCCACCCCCCAACTCTCACAGAAAGATACCTGGTCAAACCCATTCTCCCGCCCTTATCCCCGTACCTCTTCAAGTCTCTCTCCTTCGTATACCTGCCTACATTCCTCTGAAACCCACCAATTGGCTCTGCGTCCACCACACTGTTGGTTAGAGCACTCGCCTCGCCAGCGAGAGGACCCAGTTTGATTCCGGGCAGGCAAAACTTCGGCAAGTTTCCTAAAACGCCGCATGCCTCTGTTTTACCCAGCGGTAAGTAGGAAGCGATTAGTCGATTTGGCGGATTGCTCTCTGGAGGTAATAAACCCTCCCGGAAAATAATTTAGACACTCAATCCACGAGTGCTTGCGGGACACTGCCGTGCGCAATCGGCTGTTGCGTTCGCCCACAAAATATACAGTCAATCTGCTCTACAGTATATTCTGTGAAGCGCTTTGAGACGTATGAACGACGTGATGAGATACGAGATCAAACGCAAGGATTATTACAAGTTAATTTCCCGTGATTTAACGCAGTCGATAAATGTGGCAGCGGGTGGTGAGAGTTAGAGGACGTGATTTGCGTTTTAAAATACGACATCGGCAAGGAAATCTAACTGGCGTTTGTCTAGGAAACTTAACAGGACTTGGGTGCATTTGGTCACTCGATCCATGACTGTTTGTGGGGACAAAAAACGCCGCGCGCAACCGGCTGCCAGTTTTCACCCACTAAATACAGTCAGTGCAGTGTAAATGCAGCGTGTTCTGTGAAGGCGCTTTGAGACGCACTGACAACGTGATTAGACGCCACATCAAACGCGAGGATTCATTATTTTTATCGATGCAACTGAACATAATGGAACACAGAGGTACACACTACATAATAGCACAAAACAATGCAACAGAATGCTTACAACACGGCACAATCAAACACAATAAAGGCATCATGACTTGAACCTCCCCAACAAGACATTCCAGCACAAAATTAATTTGACTGCGCTCCTTACAGGCGAGAGTCTGAGGAATATCATGTGGTTTCGAGCTGAATACTTTCTTCTTTCCCATTGTATTGAAAGCGCACGAAACATCCTGAGGATTCATGGCCATCAATAAGCCTTCTCTTCCGTTGCCTCCGTTGAATTCCGTACGCGGTCCTTTCTCGCGACGCGTCTGACCCTCCCTTTCGACCGTGTCTTCGCCGCCCTTACCTCATCTCATCCACCCACCCACCCACCCACCACTCTGCCCCACGATGGGGTCCTGACCTCTGATGGTTCCAGCGCCTTGGGATATCCTCCTGACATGAAAGGTGATTTACCAAAGTAATTTTGTTGTTGAGGGTTTGTTTTCTCCCGTGAGTGAGTAGCAGCGGCAGCCACCATTTGCTATCTCTCTCTCTCTCTCTCTCTCTCTCTCTCCCCCCCTCAATAATAATTATATTGATAATCCTTATATTTGACAGGCAGTTTTTATCTGTTTGTGGACGCTGCTGTACACAATTGCTGCTGCGTTACCCTCAGAAAATATACAAAATTAACTTTACAGCGTATTCCATGAAGCGTTTTGAGACATCTCAAAGACCTGATATCAAACGCAAGTATTATTATTATTACTTTCACCTCGTTGAGCTGTCTCAAAGCGCTTCACAGGATATACAGTAGAGTGAATTGTCCGTCATCTTCTCGCTCAAGCTTTTTTCCAAAACCACTTTGTCTCTCTCTCTCTCTTTCGCTCCTCCTCCCCACCATCTTTCTATCTTTCCGCCTGCCTTCACAAACCTTCTTTAAACCACATTTCAAAAGGGTGTCGACGCCTGGCTCAGTCAGAAGCTTTGTGGGTTCGGGAACCCACGTCGGGACTTTGAACTCACAGTTTAGGCTAATGCTCCTGTGCAGTGTTGGGGGGGGGGGTGGGGGGGGGGGGGGGCTCTGTGTTGCCAGCGTTGCCATCTTTTGGATGAGATCAAACTGAGGTCCCTCTCATAGGAGCCCTGTTTAGGCGGATGTTAAATAATAATAATAACCCTTGCATTTGATACAGCGGGCTTTTCACAATCTTATCGACGTCTCAAAAAGCGCTTCGCAGAATGATACCGTAAAGTGACTGCATATTTGTGGGCAAAAACGTTCAAAAAAGATCCCATGACAGCGTTGAAAATATTGGCCAACAATTCCTCCAGAACAAAAACCCCCCTCAAGTCATTCATTTCACGTCTGATTTTGACTCGCGTTTGTTTGCCCTCGAAACAAACTCGCTTCACAGTAGAGACACACTCCCCCAAAGAGCTTTGAGACGTGCCCTGCAAAAGGCAATGCTTAATAATAAAGCAATAAATTATTTGGGATTATTATTATCTCATGGTCTCTTAACTGCTTTTTTGGGGCCAACGCTCATATAAAATCTCCCATCTCAACGGATCTCATCTATATATAGGTTTACTGCGTAACTCAGCCAGTCCGCTGTAAGCACAGCTTTGATAGCTCTTGGGGGGGGTGGTGGGGGGAGGGGTAGCAATGTACAGTTTGGCAAGTGTACCCTTGTGTCAAAATTTTAACCATGAGCACAGCTGAAGATGAACATCTAAAAGAGGGGAGGGAGGAGGGGGAGGGATAGTTGGGGGCGGGTGTGGGAGAGAGGGTGAAGAGAGTTCCAAAGCTTCGGGGGCACTGCAGTTCTGCAGAAAGGCTATGGACCTGAAACGTTACCTCACTCTCTCTCTCCATAGATGCTGCCTGTCCTGCTGAGTGCTCCCAGTGATTTGATTTCCATCATCCAGTGATTTGCGCTTAGAATCCATCTTAGAATCAGAGTAGGTAACCCTTAAACAAAACTGTGGATCACTCTTTGAGACGTTTCCCACACAGTAAAGCTATATTAAACAGGAGGTTTATTATCTGTACTCTCATGTAGTATCTTGTTAAATTGAATTCAGCCTTCAGTTAAAATGTATACGACATTTTAATGCAAGGAAGCTATAGCAAGCTATGCTGTTGTAGCTGGTTAGACTCCAGCAGTTTCCCCCAATTCACACTCTTGGGTCCCCTCAAGCTTTGGCTCTAGCAAACCTGCGGTTAATACTTTCCGGAATCTGATAAGAGGCGAGGAGCTCTCCAGGGAAGAGAGGAAGAGAGAGAGAGAGAGAGAAAGAGAGAGAGAGAGAGAGAGAGAAGAGAGAGAAGAGAGAGTGTTCCATTTGAGAGGAAATTTCCGTGAGCTGGGAATGAGTATATGTGGATTTCTCAAGTCTGCTTTGGCTAGTGTAACACACGGGAGTCAGGTTTATACACCCAGCCAACTGGCAAAGAGAGAGACGGCGATGGGAAGGAGGGGCGTGGGAAGGGAGCGTAACAAACATGGCAGATAAAACCATTAGCAGGAGACATTGAGGAAACGTAACATTGAATGCCTTTGCGAAATCAATCAATCGATCGATCGATTGATCAAAACTTACATTTATATAGCGCCTTTCATGTCAGAGGACGTCCCCAGGCGCTGTACAGTCAGGTAGGACCAGAGCAGGGGTGGGGGAGGGTTCGGGGCAGGATGAAGGAGAGTAGGAAAATTGACTGTATATTTGTGGCGAAACGCGGCAGCCAAATTGCGCACAGCAGCGTCCCAGAAACAGTTGCGGAAATGGGGTTAGTGGAAGATAGGGGGAAGAGATGGCAAGGGGAGGGGTGGGGTGGGGGTGGGGTAGGGGAAGGAGAGCAAAGAAAACCGACCGAAAACAAGGTGTTTTACCGTGTGTTACCGAGCTCTCGAGAAAGTAAGATCAAACAGAGAGAGAACAACCAAACCAAACCCTCGAAAGGCTCCACTCACATCTCAGATTTCAGTTGACATAAAGTGCACCATTCAGTGGGGAATGTTTCGATACACACAACGCCGAGGGAAGAGAGGAGGATTCTATTGCAATAAAAGCAAATTAATGCCTGGCTGACTGACCGACCAGCTGGTGGGGGCTGGCTGGCTGGCTGGCTGGCTGGCTGGGAGTGAGTGAGTGAGTGAGTATAGCTGCTTGCGAGTGTGTGTGTGTGTGTGTGTGTTTACGTGTGCATATACGTACATGGGTGCAGGTGTGTGTGCGTGGTGTGTGTCAGACTGTGTGAAGGTCACTATATAAATGCATGTTGTTGTTATAGCTCTACCAGACAATGAGTTTGGTTACCAGCGTAGTCTCACAGCCCAGCAGCAAGTGAGGTGTGATTTGCGACCCATTCTGTCCTGTCTCTCGCTCGCTCGCCCTCTTGCTACCTCACTACCCTCGTGGGGGGGGGAATATTGTCTGAGAGGTCTTGGTGTTCACCCCCCCCCCCCCCCACCCCTCCCACCACCACACACTCATGCACTCACACTCACAGACCCCATTGACACAATCATATACACACACGCAAACACTACTGCACACTAATACAGGCACATACAAATTAACACACTCACACTCTCATACATGTATATGTGCACACACACACCACACACACACACACATATATACTTACACACTCACAAAAATGTATACATACACACTCACAGTCAGACATGCCCATACAAACTCAAGCTCGCATACTCACTCGCAATCACGCACCCACGCAAACAAATGCAATGTGCACACACACGCACACACATGCAAAAACATAAACTAACACAGACACATGCAAACTCATACACACACACACACATCACTCTAGGGTAGGATGAAAGACTCTCTCCCTTTTAGCTTTCATTGAGAATCTTTTGGAGAGATTTTGCATCAAGCAGACACCCAAACGTGCTCAGACACAAAAGCACGCAGAGAAATTTGTCTGTTTAGCTCAGAGCACGGGTACAATCTGTTCAGGTCCGAGCGTAAAGAAATTAGTACAAGAGCTATAGAGCAGCCAAGGTTAATCCTTGCGCGCAAGGCGAAACTATTAATGGCATCTTTCTGGCAACAAGCGGATTGATCGGTGAATTACGGACGCAACCATTTGATCCTTTAACCTGACAATTCCACGTTTAGCGGAGAAAACAGACAATAAATCTGATTCTAATTCAACCAGCGCAGACTGTAATGATCCGGCGGGATGGAGTGCGACTCCGAGGCAGGAAGAAAAAATAATGTTTCTGAAGTTCCGTCGAAGCAAAGCGCGCGCGCGAGAGACGGAATTGCTTTGCGCATTGTTGCAAGTTTCTTTAGGCAATGAACGTTGAAGCGAAAGAGATAGATAGAAAGAGAGAGGGGTGGGGGAAGAGAAGGGACGAGAAAGAGACGGGCTGAAGGAAAACACAAGGCTCTTTCTGTACGCTATATACCGTGTCCCAAAACATTACTTCCTAACAGAAATCTATCATTTGTTCTTGAAAGAATCAACATTGTCTGCTTTCCACCTCTCTCCCTTCCCTCGCGACTGTACACTGCAGGAGAGAGATAAGGAGTGAGTGTGATGGAGACGGGGAGGAGAGAGGGATAGAGGGAAGAGAGAGATAGAGAGGAGAGGAAAAGAACAGTATAGAGGTACATATATTGTACACTGAATGAGAGATATAGGGAGTGAGAAAGCAAGGGCATAGAAGCAGCGAACGACAGCAAGATATAGTCAAGGTATTTATAGAGAGAGAGAAAGAGTAGGGAGAGAGAGGAGGGAGGGGAGAGGGTGGAGGGGGAGAGGAAATGTTAGAGATACATATAGAGAGAGGCAATATGCAAGATACAGAGGGAACGCAGAAAGAAAATGTACAGATGGAGAAAGAGAGAGAGAGGATATAGAGAAAAAGAGCAAGGGAATGAGACAGAAATAGTGCGAGAAGATAGAATATGAGAAAACCAGAGAGACGGAGAGGGAGCGATACAAAGAGAAGCAGAAAAAGAGGGAGATAGACAAGAGTGCGAGAGCGAAAACAAGAGATGGAGAATTAGAGACACACGGGGAGAGAAGTAACAGAGAGAGTGCAAGGGAACGAGAGGAATGTGGAGAGAGATAAATAAAGAGACAATAAGACAAAGTGTGTGAGAAGGAGAGAGAAAGAGAGAGAGAGAGGGGAGAGGGAAAGGAAAAGCGTGAAGGTGAAAAAGAGAGATGGACCCAGACATAACATAAGAATTTGCTCGATGAAAGAAGACCAAGGTCCCTCCAGCTTGCCCTACACCATCCTGGCAGTCACTTAACACATTATGTCACAAACTATATACTGACAAACTATATACTGACCCCCCCACCCCCCTACCCCACCAGACATTATTTCCTCACAGAAATCAATTGAATTTGTTCTTGAAATAATCAACACTTTTCTGCTTCCGGCTATCTCTCTCCTCTCTCTCTCTCTCTCTGTCTCTCTCAATATATATATATATATATATATAATAATAATTATAATCCTTGCATTTGATATAAGCGCTTTTCACATCTTATTGATGTCTCAAAGCGCTTCACAGAATAGACTGTAAAGTGAATTGACTGTATATATTTGTGGTGATATATACCATATATATATATGTATATACCATCTCTATATATGTATATACCATCTCTCTCTATATATATATATGTATATACCATCTCTATATATATATATATACACATATATATACACATATATATACCCATATATATACCATATATATACCATATATATATATGTACATACCATCTCTATATACCATCTCTATACATGTATATATGTATATACCATATCTCTCAGTGTTCTCTCTCCCAAGAGACACAGATTAAAAGACAGAAGGCAGACAGACAATCGAGATGGACAGATGTAGAGATAGAGATGGAGATAGAGAGAGGGATAGAGAGAGGGATAGGGATAGAGAGAGGGATAGAGAGAGAGAGAGACAGACACAGAAGCGATGTGGTATTAGCTGAGCTGGCAGTTTCCATTGTTCTGTTGTCCCATCGACAGACAGACATTCAGCTGCTGATGGGAACAGAGATCGTTGAACACAAAGAGTCGCATTTTCTGAAACAGGGCTCCATCCATCCATCCATCCCTCTCTCTCTGTGTCCCACCGCCCCACCACAAACCAGTAGCCTCCTCTCTCGCACAGCCTCCCACCCCACCCCACCACCCCACCAAAAAATCCCTATGCAACACCAAACGACAGAGCGACAACAGAAAAATCATCACGAGCAAAGGTACTGTACTAGAGGCAGGGCTGGCGAATCTTGCCCTCTGTCTGTCTCTTTCTCTCGCTCTCTCTCTCTCTGCCGTTAAAATTAAAACCCCCCAACACCCCCCCCCCCCCCACCCCCCCACCCCGAACCCCGCCACAACCTCTCGGAAAAAACAACCTGCTTTCATAACAACTAACAGTCTGCACTTCCGAGAAACAGTCCCACAAACAACACACACACACACACAACACACACACACACAACACACACACACACGACACACACACACACACAACACACACACACAACACTCACTCTCTCTCACTCACGCACACTCTCTCACTCACTCACTCACACAATACTCACTCA
>CM068746.1:40392575-40441691 GCA_035084275.1 Hydrolagus colliei
TCCACACACACACACACAAGAGACACACAGACAGACACACACACACAAGAGACACACAGACACATACACACACACCCCACACACACACACAAGAGACACACAGACACACACACATCGCAGTTACCTCAAAAGCAGCTCATCGTTGTTGACAGTAGCAGCAGCAGTGGGCATGCTTCCTGAGCAGATATCCCCAACAAAAGGCGGCTCACACACAGGCTCAGAGACATCAATGCCACAGCATCTCAGCCCTGCTCAACACCCGGGCTCCCTTCAGGGGGGAGGAGGGAAATGGGGAGGGGGGGGGGGAGGGGGGGGAGAGGAGGGGGGGGGGGGGGAGGGGGGTAGAGTGGGAGGGGGGAGGGAGGGGATGGGGGGTAGAGAGGGAGGGAGGGAGAGGAGAGGCGGGTAGAGTGGGAAGTGGGGGGAGAGGGAGAGGAGGAGGGGGGGGGAGAGTGGGAGGTGGGGGGGGGGGGGAGAGAGGGAGCGGGAGAGGAGGGGGGGGGGGAAGAGCGTGGAATCACTAAGCACAAATAATCCGCTCTGACACGTTAAGCTGCCCGGGCATCTCTTACGTTAATGCGTTACTGTGTTAGCCTGGAGGCCTTGGTGTGTGTGTTGAGTCTCTCTCCATCCCTCTGCCAGCTCCGCTCTCCCGTCAATTACAAGACAGACAAGGCAATAGGATCCAAAGCAAAGCTGAGCCACTTGCTTTCAATGGGGGGGGGAGGGGGGGGTTGCAAGGGTGGAGGGTGATTCAGGGTGTTTGGTTGTTTTCGAGGGTGTAGTTGAGTGGAGGGGAGGGGGGGGGTGGGGGGGAGGGGGGGGTGGAGGGGAGGGGGGTGTGGGGGGGAGGGGGGTGTGGGGGGGAGGGGGGTGTGGGGGTGTGGGGGGGAGGGGGGTGTGGGGGGGGTTTCAAGTAGGGCAGGGTTGTTATATGTGAATAATATTTGAAGCTGTTTAGATAAGAGCGTGAGGACCAGGGTTTGATTCTCTAGTCAGGGAGAATAAACTTTGGGCAAGTTTCCTTACTCCCTACACCCTCTAATTTACCGAGCAGTAAATTATTGGCGGATCGCTTTCTCAGATTAATAATTCCCCCCCCCCCCCCCACCCCCCCTCCGCTCCTGCCCCCCCAAAACAAATCATACCCCGGTCACTCAATCCATGACTGTTTGTGGGGGACACTGCTGTGCGCAATTGACTGCTGCGTTTCACCCACAAAATACAGTCGATTCACTTTACAATATATTCAGTGAAGCGCTTTGCGATGTCTCCATGATGCTGTACCAAATGCAAGGATTATTAATATGACCAGGAGAACACTAGTGGGGTGGAATAATTGCTAGCGGCCAGGTCAACGAGATAATAATAATAATAATACCAATAATAATCCTTCCATTTGATATAACGCTTTTCACATCTTATGGGCGTCTCAAAGCGCTTCACAGAATATACTGAAAAATGAATTGACTGTATGCTTGTGGGCGAAACGCGGCAGCCAATTAATACCAATTAATACTACTTTACAGTATCTTCTGTGAAGCTCTTTGAGACATCGCTCCTTCCCCTTACTTCAGTGTGCGTCTCAAGACCCTCCACTTCAATAGTGTTTTTCGCCCACCGTCCTACCCATGTCCTCTACCCTCCCTGATCCCAAACACCCACCTCCACTCACTCCGCTCTCGGATCCATATCTCTGAGCGTCCAAACTTGTTGGGACATCCTCCTGACATGGAAGGCCCTCTCTACATACATATCATTTGGTATTTTATCTCAATGACGTGATAAGGCGCAATCAATCAATCAATCAATCAAAATTACATTTATATAGTGCCTTTCACGTCGGGAGGACATCCTGAACAGTCAGTTGGGACCAGAGCAGGGGTGGGAGAGATGGAGGACGGGGGAAAGAGAGTAGGAAAATTGACTGTAGAATAAGGCGCGAGAATAAACACAAGGATTTGTTTTAATGTGTGATCACACAGAGCACGGCCATACGCTCTCAGGTCAGGCCCTCACTCCACGGCGAGTCTCCCTGGTCAACAGACGTGCCATCTCCGCAGGCAACCCCCATTTCCGCGGAGTCTGTCGCTAACAGTCCCCGATGTTTGTTGGAAAGTGAAAAGGAATTTGATGCTAATCAGAAAGGATGGGACTTCTCGGCAGTCTTACACCACCTCTCATCAGCATCAAACCGCAAGCCATCCCTCATCACCAGAGCAGCACACAAACCACGGCAATAACTAGATAGGAATTATATTAGGACTGTATAATAATAATAATAATAATCATCTCTGCGTTTGAGAAATGTGCCTGGTCATGTCCAAGATGTCTCTCAAAGCGCTTCACAGATTGTATCGTGTACTTTGTGGGTGAAACTCGGTAGCCAATTGCGCCATCAATGTCGGTAGATTGACTGACAATTTTTGTGGGGGGTTGGGGGTGGGGGGTGGGGAGGGGGTTGGCTGTGTGATTATTTCCCACAGAAAGCAGTCCTCCAATCAAATAACAACCGAGTTCCTACTTACAACAACAACAACATTGCACTAGTACAGTGCCTTTCACTTCAGAGGATGGTCCAAGGCGCTGGAAAGGCGTGTGGAGTAAGGAAACTCGCCTAATGTTTTGTCCCGCTGGGGAATCGAACCTGGGTCTTCTCGCTTGCGAGCCGAGCAGTCTAACTCCCCCACCGCACCCCAAACCACACCCCCACACCCCACCATTAGCCTAGATTGACAACGGCAGCTCAAAATCCCCATGTCGGGGTTTGAACCCGTGACTTCCTAAGCTCAGAGGCGAGAACTCTACAGACTGAGCCTGGCCGACACCAGGAGTAGATCAGGGCTTGCAACAACAACAACAACTGGCATTTATACAAGGCTCCTCACTGCGCAGGGTAGCGTGTCAGCGCATTAAATAGCTAAGTCAGCCCACTTCTTAACCATCACCCCCCGACGGAAAATACAAGGGGACGATTGGGAAGAGAGGCCGCAGGTTGGAAGGGTCTGTTAATAACCGCGATCGACGCAGAGAGACAGCGCAAAACGCCAACTGTTCCCACCACAAGCAAAGCGAGCGGTTTCAACGTCCGCTTTAGCGAAGAGCCTGGCGAGGAACCGGCCTTCGGTCACACAGATCACCGGGAAGGTTTGGGGTGTAGGAGTTTGCACTCTGCTCCCGCGATTGGGAAGTGTGGTTTGTCGTCCACTCGAGAGCTATTAAAGTTAATCAGCAGCTCTAATATCAGCAATTGCTTTTTTTGTTAGGAGCTCTGCTGATAAGACAGTAGATTTTCACTCCCTGTCTCTCTCTCTCTCTCTCATCAATTCACTTTACAATATATTCTGCCAAGCGCTTTGAGACTTGTTCAGTCGCTAGATCAAATGCAAGGATAGTTAATTACTGTATTTTTTTAAAACGTTGACTTGCACAGAGCAAGGTCTGAAAGTTTAACTGACATCCAATGCACCAAGGCTCTATTCCAGTACAGTGCTGGGGGGGGGGACTGTGATTGTAAAGTGAATCAACTGCACATTTTGTGGGTGAAACGAGGCACAGCCAATTCCACACGGCAGCCAATGATTGAGTGACCAATTTATCATTATTATTTTTTTTTGAGAGGATTATTGCCCCCAGGAAACGCAATCCGTCAGTCGACTAACCGGGTTCCTATTTACTGCCGGGTACACGTACGTCTACGTGTGTGTGCGCGTGTGAGTATGTGTGTGTGTGGAGTAAGGAAACTTGCCTAAGGTTTTGCCCCAGGAATCGAACCTGGGTCCTCTGGCTTGCGAAGCGAAAGCTCCATCTAACCACTGAGCTACACAGGACTGCACTCAAATACACTTATCCTCTGCCTTTCATGTTCCAAGGACGTCCCAAAGGCTTCACGGCTCTGGCTGAGGGTGGGAGCGGAGAGAAAGAGCTGCCGAAGCGAAACGGCAAAACAAATTCTGCCCCTCGCTCCCTACCGAGAAATAATGGTTTGCGCACAGGCAGCGCGGAGAGTAAAGTGAGCGAGACCCGATAATGAAAGCCTGGAGGGGTTACCATAGTTACAAAATAAAGCGCTCTCGAGGATTAGAGCTTAGTTGATGCGATGTTATCAACTTAATAGGACCTCTGTGACCCTTTTTATTTTGCGCATAATTTCTATCTCCATGAAGGTATTGAAATAATGGGCCGACTCACATCAGAATGTCTGGCTGAGAAGCAAAAAACGGATGCTGTTCGAAATGCGGAACAGAAAATGTATGATTTCTCACCGATTTTCACGCGGCTGCTTAATTTAGAGAGACGTCGGCTGGGCTCGAAGGGGGCTATACACATGTGAATTTGTTGTTGGTGGTGTTTGGAAACAGTTCTTCGTCTTAAAACAATATTCCTTGCACTCTGTCCCGCGTCTCGTCACCTCATAAACAGCTCCGAGATATATTTTACACCTGAGATTGTTGTCAAGATTGGTGACTGCGCGGACGCACAACAGAACAGAGACTGATATGTCCACGTGTACGCAAGCCTGTACCAGAGACACACGCACATCAACACACAATGCGAGTGAGCGCGCGCATACGCACACACACAGATTGCCACATGAGCGTAAACAACAACAACAAAATTACACTTGTATAGCGGCTTTCAGGACGTCCCAAATCAGGCACACAGAAACATGAACACACACACACACACACACACACACACACACACACACACACACACACACACACACACACACACAAACATGAACGCCATACACTGGCATTCACGTGTCCACAAACATACACACACATACACACACAGACTGGTAAGGCATTCACACACATGCACTCGAGCGCTTTCAGGCGCACAGAAATGCACATACACACACACACACAGACTGCACTCACGTGCATACAAACACACATCCAGAAATCGTATACAACACACACAGACTGGCACACACACACACACACACCTCCACACAGCGAGGAGGACTGACTGATTTCAGCCTTCATGGTGTTGAGACAGACTGAAGGTCTCTCGACGGATGCTCTCTGGATGTATTCCAGATCAGCCTGGGCTCTGACTGTGAAGTTCAGCACGTGATGCGTTAGCTGTGGAGGTGGGGGGGGGGGGGTGGGGGGAGGGGGATTGTGGGGCAGTATTTTTATGGAGATTTCTTTTGTGGAGAAGGAAGAAAGAAACGAGGCTCTCTCCACTCACTATATAAAAAAAATGTCCCAGTGACATCGCTGCGGAAGTTCACAAATCCCGGGCCAGATCAGGCTGAGTTTGGAGCCGCTTTGACTCACGGTGTTAAATCCCAATGTTTCATTACGTTTTCAAACATTGCGTCAGCCTAGGGCAGTGGGTAGCGCGCTCTCTACACACAAGCACACTGTGTGAGGTGCGTAAACTCAGCTGCCCCTACATCCGTGACTTCCTATCCCCTTACCAACCTGCCCACCCCCTCCGCCTCCGCTCAGCAGGCTCTGGCCTGCTCCACGTCCCCCCCCCCCCGTCCCCCCCCACCAACCCACCGGCCCAACCGTTGGCGGGCAAGCCTTCAGCCGCTCTGCCCCAACCTCTAGAACTCCATTCCGCGGTCCCTCCGCCTCACCCCCTCCCTGGCCCTCTTCAAGTCTCGCCTCTAGACTCTCCTCTTCGATGGATCCATCGGCAACTCCTAATACCCCTCCTTCCTTCTAACCCCCCCACACCAACCCCCCCCCATCACCATCCTCAGCTCAGGTCTGAAGCAGTGAATGGCGCTATTATACTAGTGTCATTTTGTTGTTGTTGTTGTTGTTGCCCTGGTTCGTCTCACCCACAGTAAGTGCAGTCAATCCACTTTACAGTGAAGAGCTTTGGGTTGTCTCATTGCCGCGATAAGGCGCTGTCCCAAATGCAGGGATAATATTATTATTATTAGACCAGAAAATTCTACCCGTAAAACACCTGGCGAGAAGATAGACTGTGCTGCCTGGTGAACTGGCTCTCGTACAGCTGTTCGGTCTTTGAACACGTTTCGGACAGGCAAAGAGGTCAAAGATCAACAGGTGCTCGGGGAGGGAGGGAGGGAGGGAGGGAGGGAGAGGTAGGGAACGAGAGAGAGAGAGAGATGTGGAAGTATTCCTGGCTGTTGCCGTGTTGAGACTTACAGCACCTCACTTCTCCACGATCGCTTGGCCTGCCATGTCCACCTCCCTCTTGTCTCCTTCAAGGCCCATCTCACGACCCTACTCATCGACTGCGCCTTCGGTCGCTCACCTACCCCCTTACCCTCCGAGGCTGCCCCCGAATCCCTTCTGATCCCGATTTCAAAGCGCTCTAACAGACTATAACAGACTAGGGGGACGAAGCGAAGGGAGTGAGGGAGGGAGTTCCAGAGCCTCAGAGGTGTGCGGAGGAAGGAAACTTGGCTGAACGTTTGCGCTGCCTGGGAATCAAAACTGTGTCCTCTCTATTGCAAGGCGAGTTCTCTAACCTCTAGCGCTATGGGACGCCATACATTCTACGGTCCATACAACAGGAGACGGGAGGAGGGAGAGAAAGTGTCTTACACTGCCACCAGACCTTGCCAGCACACAAAACATGAGGAACTCAGTTCCTGAAGCTATTCATTGCGGAAGGTCGCACATCATGAAGGAACACTGTATTCCCTACCTCGGCAGAAAGAAAATCTCTCTCTCTCTCTCTCTCTCTCTGTGTCTCTCTCTCTCTTAACGAGAGATAAGTGTTGCCTCCAAGTGGTCTCTGGGAGAGACACCGAAACAGGCAGGATCGAGGTAACACTGGAATCGCTCGACCTACAATAATAATAATAATAACGCTCGCATTTGATATAGCGCCTCATCCGAGACATCTCAAAGCCCCTCACAGGATGCACTGCAAAGTGTAGTGACTGGGTGTTTTGTGGGCGAAACGGAGCAGCCAATTGTGCACAGCCGTGTCCCACAAACAGTTGTGGATCGAGTGACTCGCAATCTTTATTTAAAGATTGGGGATCATTATTCCCAGAAAAACGATCTGCTAATCAGCTAACAATGGACTTTTTTAAAAAACTTTTATTTGAAATTTTATTTTTACAGGAAGAAATAAGATAATACAGCACTGAACCAGTCTCAGCGGATACCAGCCATTGGCTAAAATCTAGCCACAATCCACCCGAATGCTGATGCGCCTCAGATTTCACATCTGCTTGTCAAGGCCTGCCTTGGGGAGATCGAGACAGTGGCGAGTTTCACAAACAAATAATAATGATACTAATACAGTAAAAGCCCGTTTATCCGGCACCCAATGAACCGTAACTTCCATATAACCGGCATCGCAAAAAAAAAGGTCCGCATTCGATTAACCGGAATTTATCCGGAAAAATGCATTGATTTTTTTTTTTTTGCGTTTTCTGGTCAATATCCGGCACACGCTTTAACCGGCATTGGCCAGGTCCTGAGGGTGCCGGACAAACAGGCTTTTTACTGTACTTGCATGTGATAGAGCGCTTTTCATATCTTGGGAGCAAATGCCTTGCTGGTTGGCCTTCCCAATTCCCCCCCTCAACAAATAATCGTGGATTGGGTGACCACACTTTTTAAAACGAATTCATAAATTAATTGATTTCAATGGGATTATTACCCCCACTGGAAAATTGTGCGTGGCAGGGGAGGGGGGGGCGGGTGGTGGGGGGAGGGGTGGGGAGGGGGGAGAGACGACCAGGATTATGTTTTCCATTCAACCAAATACTTTTATTGAAAGTAATTTTCTTTGTCGGATGCTAAGCTCTCTCAGGACAGAAAACGATTCATGTAGCCAAGCATCCGGCTGCCAAACCTCTCAGTTAAGTCGGGATTTTCTGTGGTTTCCCTGGCGGTCTCTCTCTCTCTCTCTCTTGGAAGAAGCGCTGGTAACCAAATTTGTTTTCAATAAGTAAGATAAGTTCACTAATCTTTCTATCTTCATTAATCTGATTCCTACCGCAGCAGCTTGAACGCTTCTCAACTGGGTTAGCAAGTCCAGACCTCTGCCTGTTAAAACTGAATTAAACCCCCCCCCAACCCACGTGGAGTCGTGTGTAGCTCAATGTTTACAGCATTAGCCTTACAAGCGAAAGACCTGGGTTCAATCCCAGCCAGGCAGAAACCTTGGGCAAGTTTCCTTACTCCACACGCCTGATAATAATCCCTCAAAAAAGCAATAATAAATTGGTCATTTCAATCCACGACTGTTTGTGGGGGACACTGCTGTGCGCAATTGGCTGCTGCGTTTCGCCCACAAGTATATACAGTCAATTCACTTTACAGTATATTCTGTGAAGCGCTTTGAGACGTCTAGAAGACAAGCAAAGTATTTTATCAAATGCAATCATTGTTATTATTATTATTATTATTAACTCCGGTTCCGAGCCAGGCTCCGCCACTGTCAGGCGCCCCGAGACGCTGCCTAGTGTTGGAGGGTGCTGTGTAAATGGAAGTTGTTGTTGCTATATTTGAATTGGGATGTTTTGTTTTGGTCAGCCAGTTGTCTCCCACCTCCACCACAATGTTGGGGCTAAAGCTTGCAGAGTCAACAGGAGCTGAGTGGGAGGGTTCCCACTCCCGCCATAGTGCCTTGTTGAGGCGTCTCAAAGCGCTTTACAGAACTGTAACAAAATGTTTTGCGGGAGCCAATTGCGTGGGTTGAGAGACCACATTTTTCGCGGGGGTGGGGGGGCAGAATCAAAAGCAATCCTCCAATCGATTGACAACCGGGTTCCTGCTCAGTGCTGGGTAAACACAAACGTGTGTGTGGAGTAAAGAAACTAACCTCAGGATTGGCTCTGTCCAGGAATCGAACCGGGGTTCCTCTCGTTTGCGAGGCGAGCGCTCTAACCGCTGAGCTACAATGGTGGGTGGGGGGGGGTTCCTGGTTAGTGAGGTTCGAATGAGGCGTTGGCTTTCCGGGTTAACAGGTTGCTGGTCTGACTTTGAAACCCATTAACCCACAGGAGAAGCCTTATCATTGACCAAGTTATCGGAGGAGTTTTTTTCTCTGAGATAAGATATTAAATTCTCACGTATAAATAGCTGCATGGGAAAGCTTTGAACAGGAATATTCTCGTCAAGCCACTGACTTGTTCGTACTCTGTAAGCCCAATTTCTGCCGAGTATTCCCCTGGTTTTGCATTGCACGTAAGATGAGATTTGCGGTCAACGTGATTTACATTAATTATCATTGCATCTGATACGTCGGGGGCAGGTTTGAAAGCACTTCATAGGATTTACTGTAAAATACGGAGTGACTGGGGCTGTATTCTAGACAAACGCAGCAGCCAATTTGAACAACAGCAGAGAAAGAGAGAAGCAGAGAGAGAGAGAGAGAAAGAGAGAGACAAAAAGAAAGAACGAAGGATAGAGAAAGAAGGAAGGATAGAGAAAGAAGGAGAAAGAGAGAGAGGAATGGGGGAGGGGGAGGGATAATAATAGTAATAATAATCCTTGCATTTGATATAGCGCTTTTCACACCTTATCAACATCTCAAAGCGCTTCACAGAATACGCTGTAAAGTGGATTGACTGTATATTTGTGGGAGAGCGAAACGCGGCAGCCAATTGCGCACGGCAGTGTGCCCCACAAACAGTCATGGATTGAAATGACCAATTTTTTTTATGATTGTGTTTTGTTTGGAGGGATTATTAGAATGAGAGGGACAGCGAAGATAGGGGTGGGGGAGAGGGACACTGAGGGCGTTGAGACAGAAGGAGAGAGAGAGAGGGAGTGGACTGAGCTCAGCAAAACAGAAAGGGAAGGAAAACAGACAGACAGACAGACGGACAGAGTCAGAGACATTCAGCTGTCGGAAGAGTGTATGAAGAGTGACCCACCAGGCAGGCAGGGCCTGGACTATGAGGTCTTGGTATGTGTGCTGCACAATACAGCCCTGTCCTCTTCACGCGGTGGCTCAGAGTCTCTGCTGACTCTGCCATCAATGAGATCCTTTGTGGAGCAGCCCGACCACGGGAATTGGGATAATGAACAATGGGGAGTAGAGTATCTCCGCTCTAGAGGCTGTAAACCTCGCAGGACCCCAGCAGAGTCCTCAGCCAGACCAGCAGGCCAAACCGCGGCTGCTATATTCCCAGCACACCTCGTCAAGAGGCACGTGAGCACACTCCACCCAGTCAGCCGGCCGTGTGAGGCACCCTGACCCGCCCTCCCGACGCAAAAGGCGCGATCATTAACAATAATCCTTGCATCTGATAACGCGCCTTATCATGACATTGAGACATCACAAAACGCTTCGGAGAATATACCGGACGGCAAAATTGGTTGTGTCTTTTGTGGGCCGAACACAGCGGCCGGTTGCGAACAGAGGTGTCCCACAAACAGTCATGGATTAAATGACTTGATTTCATTGGGGGTTATCGTTGGCCACCAGCAGAAACTCCCTTTTCTTTTCAGTTAAAAGCCAGCGGGATCTTTAACGTCTCATCTGAAGGATGGCACCTCCGACAATGCAGTAGCCCCCACCCCTCCACCGCCCCCCCCCCCCCCCCATCACTGCGTTTAACCAACTTTATGTGAGTTCCAAGTCCTGACCTGTGGCTTGAACCCACAACCTTCTGACTCGAGGAGGCGAGAGCGCGACCGACTGAGCCTAGCCGACACACTCCCATTTATTTCCATATCTCTCAAAGGAAGGTTGCATTGTGCTTTGTTCAGATATGTGCTTATTTTGACACAATGCATAATACTACTGGGTATGGATTTCTCTTTTAACAAACATTGATTCCCCCCCTCCTATCTGTCCACCAGTAAATTCTGCTGTGGAATGATTACCGGATAAATTTTGCCAACATTTTATGATTGTTCCAAACAAATAAATGTTTTCCGATGAGTTGGAAATAAAACCTGCCTCGTTCCTAAAAGTCTAGGACGTGTCGTGATCTAATAAACCAGCAGAATAGGCTCAAGGGGCTTCATGAATTGGTCAACTGGGTGTTTCCTACTGCTTGCCCAGCTGGGACCTTTCCTACCCTTCAGTGCGTTGGTTAATGGGAGCTGAGTGGAAGGATTCCCTGTCCCCATTGACTTGTTCTGCCCTTCCAGGTTCAGCCGATGAGCCAGGCTGGGTTGGGCTGTCATCGGCAGTGCCCTGGAATACTGTGGACCCGTTTGGTTTAAGAGACCGTCGCAGAGGGTGACTCGATTACGACATTTTCTTCCTAAAGCCCCACCCCCACCCACCAGCCCAGGAAAGTTCCACTGTGGTCCATCTGGTCGGTCCGTAGGGGAGGAATAAAAATTGAGACGTACATATAAACAACGCGATTGTGGAAAGGACGGAAACTTGGGAACGCTTCATAATTAGAATAACATTCCATTATTAACAGAGACACGCAATGTAGGACCATCTGTTTGGCTCGGAGAGGCAACCGTACAGGGAATCGGGAACTCTCGTCAATGTCTTAAAACAATATGAATGTGTCAACTAATAATAATAATCCTTGCTATCGATCTAGGGTCTCATCGCATCGTCGAGACGTCTCAAAGCGCTTCACAGAATATAATGTGAAATTAATTCATTGACTGTAGATTTTGTGGAGGGCAATTGTGCACAGCAGTGTCCCACAAATAGTAGATCGAGTGAACCATATTTTTTTTGGAAGGGTTTCCTTCCTTGGAAAGCAATTCGCTAGTCAACTAACAACCCGGGTTCCAACTCACTGCTAGGTTATCAGAGACGTACGGAGTAAGAAAACTTGCCTAAGGTTTCATCCTGCCTGGGACTTGAACCCGGGTCCTCTCGCTTATGAGACGAGCGCGCTAACGACTACTCTACAGGACTCCAGTGTCACCCAAACCAGAACAGTGAGAAGAGAGGGGAGAAAACAGGCCATGCTTTGTGACGTCTCCCGGCTGAACAAAAAATACACACCCGGCGAGGCAGGAGACCAACAGCAACACACATTAGTCTTTAACTAATGCCTTTCACCTCGGCCAGAGCAGGAGCAGAGAGTGTGCGTTGACGATGAAGATAAAAATGAGCTCAAAAATAATTGGGGACACATCTTAAAACAAAATAGATTAACAATTCTTACAGCGACGTCAGTGTCCTTGTAAGACGCTTAACGATGTTCACACTGGATGAGAGGGAGCCGGCGATTTCCTACACACAGATCTTCACGAGAAATAAAGGCTATAATTAAGAGACTTACCCCCCTTCTGACTCCCGCGGCTAAACTCTGACTGAGTGACGTCAGCGCAACACATTTCAGGAGGCTTTTCTAAAGGACAATTGAATGTAAATGGCAAATGTGGGTGAGCTGGAAGGTCAATGATCAGTGCCACACTGAAGGCCTTTGTTGAGCTGCGTTGAGTTGAGCCTAGAGAGTTCAACCAATCTACAGATAAACAACTATTCGCACAAAACTCCCCCTAGAGGTGCCATTTGAAAATTGGGCTCATAGAAAGTTACTATTTCGGGTGCAGGAAATTGTCGTGCTTTGTGTTTTGGTGGGGGGGGGGGGGGGGGGGGGGGAGGAGGTCGGAGAACAACACAACAACAACATTGTATTTCGATAGCGCTTTCATGTTGGCACTAGGGACATCTGAAACGCCCCCTCAACATTCCTTAAGGGTCTCCAAACCAAATGATTCTGAGTTCCACTCGTATGTCAGTCTGCGGCTCTGTTGGTAGGACTCTCATCCTGTGTGTGTGTGTGTGTGTGTGTGTGTGTGTGTGTGTGTGTGTGTATAAATATAATGGCACAAGCGTAATTTCAGTGTGCGCATGGATGGTGTTGCGTTGTTGGGGGAAGTTGTTCTTTGGATGAGATATTAAACGCAAGTCCAGTCTGCACTTTAAAGATCCTGCGTATATGCAGTGTATGTCTCTGTAGTTTGAGCGTGTATGTATTGGTGTATGCGTGGTCTGCATATTTGTGCATGCAAAGGCAAAGGGTGTGAGGTGTAACTCATGCTCAATACTCTTCTACACAACGCACACAGTCACTCCACTTTTACGGTGTATCCTGTGAAGCGCTTTGAGACGTCTTGACAAAGTAATAAGGCACTCAATCAAATACAAGGATTGTTACTGTACTAATATTAACCATAACTTCTTCTATCTGACCCAGGTAGCCGGGACTAATGACATGAGAGCCCGACTGTGAGCCTTGGGGCAGTGAGATGGGATCTCACCACACTCTGTCGGTCACCTCAGTGCCGGGATTTCCCTCATGCTCTCAACGTCCTCGTCCCAATCATCGGCCAGTCAAAGCCATCATCAGCCAGCATACTGACCCAATCAGATACTCCTTAATACAATATCGATTGGAAAACGCTAACAAAACCAATTCCATTCATTGCTGGGTCAACGACAACGAGACAGACACTTCCCTGGCCGATAGAGTTTAAACCCATCCCCGCGCAGAACGCAGAATACAAAATCTCTTTGTAATACTTATTCATTCTGGTCCCCAGAAAAGCACCTTTCACTACAAGCGCTGGCGTCTGTACATCAATCATCAACACCTCAGGCACCTCCAGCCCTCTGCCATCGATCGCAACCTGTTTTATCACAAGCCAAACTTCTATCGCTCAAGGCCATTGACAGAGGCTAGGAACACATGCTGGGGCTATGGCGTTGGGGTAGGGCGAAGGTTGGATTCAATCCAATTCTGTATCCTTTATGAAACATGTTAACCTGGCTCAGCCCTAGTACTCTTGCTTTGGTGTCCAACATTTTGGTGGGGGGTTGGGAGGGGTGGGGGTTCGTTGCATTGTTGGGGGTGCTGTCCATTTGAATGAGATATTAAACCCAGGTCCAGTCTGCGTGTTCGGGTGCACTGTCAAGATCCCGCGGAGCTATTTGAAAAAGAGAGGGGAGTTTCTCTCACCCAGTATCCTGGCTGACAATCCCCAGATAAAATTAATCGTTCCATTTTGTGTATTTTGCGTCTGTTTGTAGGGACACCCACAACACACACAGTTACTACATTCTTCTGTAAAATCCTGCGCAGATCTTTGGCGTGAAAGGTGTTGTATCAAACGTAAAGGATTATTATTATATTATTATATAATACCCTTCAGGTTTGATGTAGCGGCCTTCTGTGGAGTGCTGGAGCTCAGGGGTTAGAGCACTGGCTGCCACATTTCACCCACATATTTAGAGTCAATTCACTTGTCAGTTGAAGATCCACCAATCCACTAACATCCAGATTCCTACTTACTGCTCGCTAAACAGGAGCTTATTTGCTTCTAAGGCTTATTAAAATCACTCCAGCATTGCACCCTCGACCATCTTTCCCAGCAACGTTTTCCCGCCGTTGATTCCTGTCTTGGCACTTTTTTTTTCCACAAACTTCTCTCTGCTCAGCTTCAGGAGGCTCTGTCAGTTTGTGCAATCATCTTCTATTTTGCCTTGTTATCCTGTTACATTTACTCGAGTGGTCCTTTGGTTCCTGCTCAAAGATTAGAGTTTGCAGAAAGCGCAACACTTTATTTGTTAAGGACGGTTCATTAGGTGGAAATAAAGCTTCTCAACTAAGACTTTCAGCCTCGCTGCATCTGTTAAATTACCTATTTTTTAATAAAAAAACATACGTACGTACACAATGTCAGTGCACGGTTCAATGTGTTTGCGTTGTACTTAAATTGGCTGCCGTGTTCGTACGTAAAATTCACTTGGTCACAGAGATTTAGTCCTGTCCTGTAGCTCAGTGGTTTGAGCTCTCGCCTCGCAAGCGAGAGACCTGGGTTTGATTCCCAGGCAGGACAAAACGTGAGGCAAGTTTCCTTACTGCACACACCTCTGTTTAACAGCAGTAAGAAGGAACTCAGTTGTTAGTCTATTAGTGGATTGCTTTTCCGGGGGTAATAATTCCTTTCAATTATTTTTTTAAAATCACTCAAACTTTATTATGGGGAAGGTGGCCCCCCCCACCTTCCCATTCCCCCCCGGCGGCGGTGGGGGGGGGGGGGGGGGGGGGGGGGGGGAATTGTTGGCCAGGACACAGGGACAGAGAGACCTCCTTCTCTTTCAGAATAGCACTGCGGGATCCTTAACATTTACCTGAACAGGCACAGACATCTCATCTGAAGGAATCATTCATTCAAACAAGGAATCACCTCTATTGCCAAAGAGACCCCCCCCCCCCCCCCCCCCCCCCCCCCCCCCCCCCCCCCCACACCGTGTCCCACCACTCGAGACGCGGAGACTTTAGAGAGACCACCCTTTGTCCCTTGTGAACCTTAGGCTCAGGAACCGCGGAGCGACACCAAGATCTATGATTGACACCTCACCTACACAAGAATAGCTTGGCCTTCAAAATCCAGCCCTAGGGGCAGGTATCTATTCACTTAAGCCCAGACCTGCTCCACCTGAGAAATTCAGCTGCGAGCCTCTCCTCTCCTCTCCTCTCCCCACCCCCAGTCACCACTCCATCATCAACTGCTGTTACACTCCAGCATCTGTGCCTTTGGGCTTGTCTACATGTCAGAGACATCTCTGAGACACACGCACACACACACTCACACGCACACGCACACTGAGCAGAATTTTCACCTCGAGGAGATAATGAACTTCTTATTAGCATTTGCTCTGGGTTTAATCCCGGGTCAGGGTGGAGGTACTGGGATTTTTGGGGGTAACCAGACGTCTGACACATGCACAAACCCAACACGGCATTTAAGAGTATCCAAACCAAACTGAGAATTCCAGGAATCCACCTACAACATGGTAACTCCAGAGATAAGATTGTTGGAATGGAATGTGCACTCTCTCTCTCTCTCTCTCTCTCACTCTCTCTCTCTCTCTCTCTCTCTCTCACTCTCTCTCTCTCTCTCCCCCTGGAGGGACGCATTCTGTTTATCTAAATCCAGAAACTATTAGGCGCAGGTTGGCAAGAGCCAAGGCTTGGGACACCAGAGTGTGTGTGTTTGGGGGTAACCAAAGCTGGAGTCTAACCAGTTAAAACTGCATAGCTGTCCATTGATAGTGCCTTATCACGTCACTGAGACATCTCAAAGTGCTTCGCAGAATATATTGTTAAGCGAATTGACTGCACACTTGGGGGTGAAACACGGCAGCCAATTTGTGTACCACAAACAGTTGCTGATTGAGTCACCAATTTTTTGTTTTTAATGATTATTATTTGTTTCAGATCAAATAAATAACAAATCCTTGCAAATAATCCTTCTGGATGTCTCCAAAGCTCTCCACAAAACATACTGTCAAGTGAATTGACTGTTGGCAATTGCGCGCAGCAATGTCCCCACAAACGATCATGGGTTGACTCTTTTTTTTCTGCAAGAGATTATTTTCCCTGGAAAAGGTTTTGCCCCGTCTGAGAATCAAACCCGTATCCTCTCACTCGCGATGCGAGCGTGCGAACCACTATGTTACAGGAATTCACGGCATAAATCCTGCACATTCCAAAATAGGGAAGGGGAGGGGGGCGCGGAAGGGGGGAAATAATTTTATTCGAGTGGGGGTTGGAGAGACACCCCCCCACCACCCCCTCTCCAAATTGGGGTTTAAAGCCCAAATCCCTTGTATGTCTGAGAGCTCATATTTTCTGAATGGAGGTGATTTGGAATCCGGACCGATAATAATTGCCATTTGCTGGGTGTAATGGCAGCGGGTCAAATAATCACAGCTTATTTATATGCACGGATCTAAATACCTGCAATTAGCCGAGTCTCTGAATGAAGACAATCAAAATCTGCAATCAGTTGACGACAGTTAACACGCGGCCTCTCATCTCTCGGTGTCTGACTCTAAATATAACCGCTGTGTTATTACAATACGTTACACAATAATGTGTGCTTTAATCTACAGGAATGTAACCCTCTCCCTTGCCCCTCTCCCCCCTCGCCGCCCACCTCCATAAACTACTCAGGGTCTACTCAACCCTCTCCCTGTAAATCGCTCCATCGCCCATTGTAAGGGATTATTTCTGCAAAGGACGCGAATCACGGAGTCCCCCCGGCTTTATACTTTCCGGGATTAGATAAGCAGGAAGCGTCCCTCCCAGGAGAGAGACAGAGAGAGAGAGAGAGAGAGAGCACGCATTTCATTCCAACAACCTACCTCTGGAATTTCAATGTTGGTTTTTAAAACCCAGCTAAGAAAGTGCATCGGCTCATCAAAACATTTGTTCTTTCATATAAAGATCCTAACCAAAGCAAACACTTGCTACGATCTGTCTGTCTGTCTGTCTGTCTGTCTGTCTGTCTGTCTGTCTGTCTGTCTGTCTGTCTGTCTGTCTGTCTGTCTGTCTGTCTGTCTGTCTGTCTGTCTGTCTGTCTGTCTGTCTGTCTGTCTGTCTGTCTGTCTGTCTGTCTGTCTGTCTGTCTGTCTGTCTGTCTGTCAATCACCAGTGAACTTGTAATCTGTCATTCCTTGTGGCACGTAACTGTAGATTTTATATATTTTGACAATTTGCAGTCATGTTATCGTTACCCATAGATAAACCTTCCACCTCACCCCACCCCCCCCCACCCACCCACCCCCCCCACCCACCCACCCACCCCATCCCAGAATTAAACACCAGAAAATGGGACCAGTTATTGAGGAGGTATTTTCCATAGGAGACAGAGACACTGGCCGCGTATCACGAGCTGGGGGTAGAGAGGTAACAGGGGTAGCAAAGGGAGAGGTGACTGGAAGTGGTTGGTCTCGAGACTAAACTTGAACAAAGAGACAACAACAAAAACAACTTGTGTTGATGTAGCAACTCACACGTAGGAAGAGAGAGAGGGAGAGGGGAGAGAGAAGGGGTTTTGGGGGAAAGGAAGGTTGGAGAGAGAGAGAGAGAGAGAGAGTGGGTGGGGGAGAGAGAGTTGTGGAAGAGAGAGATGGGAGAGAGAGAGAGAGAAGGGAGAGACAGAGGGTGTTGAGAGAGAGAGAGGAGAGACACGGTGGGTTGAGGGGTGGGGGGTGGGGAGAGAAGCAAAGGAGGGAGGAAGAGAGGGGGGTGGGCGAGAGAGAGAGAGAGAGAGAGAGACAGAGAGGCTGTGAAGGGGGCAGAATCCTCGTGACGTGTTCATGCAGACATCAGGATAACATTAAATCCTGCATGAGACCCAAATGTTAACGATAAATATTTTAACGGCCCCACAAAATTGCCTGTTTTGTAAATAAATGGGAGTGTGGAACCTGTACAGTGGGCCTCGGTTTGATTAAATCTCGACTGAGCAAGTTTGCGAAGCGATGGGCTAGGAGCTTTAAAGTCTGAAGGGCTTTCACAGCAACAACAACCTTTCGTCCACAAAATACAGTCAATTCATTTCGCTAAAGGTTCAATTTCACCCCCACAGGCCTCTGACATTGTACCTGTCCCAATGCCTTGACCAAATCACATGCTCACACCACACAGAAGCACTTAAGAATACGCTAGACAAAAAAAAGTTTGCCTTCAACCATCCTGGCAGTCAATTGACATGTCATGTCCCCAAACTATATGCAGTATCTCTCGGATATTAATTCCCTGAAAGAAATCCATCTGATTTGCTTTGGAAAGAATCGATACTTTCAGCTTCCACAGCTAACTTCAGTACTCGCTCACTGAATTTACCCTCCCCTACCCCACCACAGCCTTCAATCACATCCATTCACCACTAAACAACTGTAAAAGACTGAGAGGGAGTTTCTCACGAGGGTCCTGGCCAACAACCCTGAGATGAAATCACTTGCTCACTTCATGATTAATTGCCGTGCGCAAAATTAGCTTCCATGTTCTCCCAACAGAATACACAGTCACTACACTTGATGCAAAAACCACGTGATAAGGTGCCATCGTCCAAGGTAACAATTCTTTTTCTCAAATACAACGATCATTAAAGTGACAATTATTTTTTTAATACTAATAGTAAAGTAATCACACTCTTTCCATGGAACCAACCAACCAGTATTTGATTCATAGGACAGCCACCACCAATGTTCAGTCATGCTCTAACTTCCTCTCCCACTCTCGGAATAATTTGACTGTATATAATTCAGCTCCATACAACAAGCGTCCCAGTCAAGAGTTCCAGCCCAGTTGGGTCAAGAGGAGAAGGTGCGGTTTACCTTTGTAATGATCCAGGCAGCTCAGCGTTGCTCTGCCTGCAAAACAGAGACAAATAGAAATCAATTAAATTAAATAGAAATTAATTAAATGAAACAAATGGAACAAAGAAAGAGAAAGAGAGAAAAAAAATAACCAGTAAATTTGCTACAGCGCCTTTCACATCAGGAGGACATCCCAAAGCGTTTCACACGCAGGATAATAATATTACTACGAGTAATGCTAGCATTTGATATCGCACCTTATCAGGTCTTCGAGACGTCTCAAGGTGCTGCACGGGATATACTGTTGAGTGAATCGACTGCACGTCTTGTGGACGAAACGTGGCAGCCAATTGCGTGCAGCAGCGTCCCACAAACAGTTGTGGAATGAGTGAGAAAATTATTGTTTTTGGGGGTGTGGGGGGGAGGGGGGGGAGAGGGGTTATTACTCCCAGAAAAAGCGCTCCGGCAATTGGTTACAACCAGGTTCCTACTGATTGTGAAACGCTCTGAGACGCCGTGCCAATTGAAGTTGTTGTTGATTGCCAGGTAAATATGGATAATGTGGGTGGCGTGGGGGGGGAAAGAGAGAAATACATCAAGGAATTATCCCCTGCTCTGTGTGTGCTGATCCCATTTGCTACTGCATACTATAAAATCTCTCGCCACACTCATCGACACAGGATATACTGTAATGTAAAGCGACTGTACATTTTGTGAGTAG
Source organism: Hydrolagus colliei (assembly GCA_035084275.1). Taxonomy (NCBI): domain Eukaryota; kingdom Metazoa; phylum Chordata; class Chondrichthyes; order Chimaeriformes; family Chimaeridae; genus Hydrolagus; species Hydrolagus colliei. The sequence continues at coordinate 40,412,308 of CM068746.1, forward strand.
AACGTTCAACCCTTAAAGTTCAGCCACCGGTGCTAATGTACACCGCACCTCCAACTCCCTTCCCGACTGGGGTAATGTGCGAAAAAAAAATACAAGCAACACATCGAACTGTGTCTGAACCAGTGTCACGCACAATTAGCGCCAGAGTCAGCACATCCCCCGTGTTATTTCGGGAAAGACAAATGTTCGAGGAGGAGGAGAGGAGATTTCTTTCCCTGGGAAACGGATGATTTCAAAACGCTGTGAGGAAACTACACTTTGGGGGTCATGTGCAGTCCACTGACTGACGCCAATTTGACGACTTGCTTTTAAGACATCGGGCATCGCCCGGAGGGAAAGGGAAGCTATCCGTCGGGAGACTGCGAGCCTTCCCATTAATCTCCAGCACATTAGGACTCCCGCAGCCCTGAGGGGGAAATCTCTTAAGCTTTCGAAGGCTCGTGTGCTTTCAAAAGCATCTGCTCTCACTTCAAGGCTAACGCTGTGACTTATACGCAATGATGCGAACAAACAGCCTGACCAGCTTGAAAGGCTTCATCAGCTTGAGTGGGCTACAAGTCCAGGTTCAAAGCAGTTCTGTAAGGACCTCATTTCCATGACGAGATCTCACACAGAACTAAAGCAGCCACTGATACTAATTGTTTTTTTTATTTTTTTTGGGGGGGTGTGGTGGGTGGGGTGGGGTGGGGGTGGCAGCTGGGTGTCTGACTGATGCGGAAACCCATCACCATTGCTGAAGACTATCCAAACCAAACTGAGAATTTCAGGCATCCCAACAACCACATGGAAATCCCAGAGATAGACTGTTAGAGTGGTACGCGTACTCACTCACACTCTCTCTGTCCCTGGAGCGACGCATCCTGCTTATATTGCGGAGAGTATGAGGCGCAGGTTATCAAGAGCGAAGGCTTGAGACCCCCAGACTGTGTGCGTTGGGGGTAACTTGGAAGAGTCTAAACCAGCAAAAACCACACAGCTGAAAAAGCGCTGAGTTTTATTGGTACCTTGGGCTCACGGTGAAACTGGGTGAAACTGGGGAGGAGGGGGCGCAGGGGAAAGATGACTGATAGGGCAGAAAATAGATACATCTCGAGTTGGACCTTGAATAAGGGAGCGAGCGAGAGAGTGATCGAGTGAGTCGGTGAGGGTGGGGGGAGAAATTCGAGTACAGAATTGCAAACAGTTCACAAATCCAACAGGGAATCATTTCTGGTGTAACACGGCTCAAGCAGGTGTAGCAAAGGGAGTCAGTCAGTGAAAATAAAGAGCTATTTCAGTTTGATATCTTCTAAGTAGGCTTTAAATTTCTTATGAAGGTGTTAGATTGCAGTGTACAGAAAGCCTCGTTCAGTGGATTGTGTATTGATCCACGCACTATCTTTCACATCAGAATGAAGTTATTGCTGTTTTTACAGCACTGCATCACTTTGCTCTGGTTTTTCTCATTCTCCGAATAGAGAGGCTTATCCTTCAGGCCAATGTCCCTGAACCGGCTACATGTGTATAATGGGAGGAGGCTTTTTATTTAAGATGATAAAGTATCAGTTACAGATATTTTTAACAAAAATACTTACATTTAATATAGTGACTTATCACTTCGAGATGCCGCAAAGCGTTTCACGGTATATACTGTAAAGTGAAATGAATTTATATTTTGCGGGCAAAACGCGGCAGCCAATTGCGCTAAAGGATGTCCTTATTGGACTGGCCAATTATCCCCCCCACCCCCACAGATAAAGGAATACTGGTCATTCACTTCTCTGTGCAGTATATGGGACATTGCCCTGTGCAAACTGACTGTCGAGTTCACGTGCAAGTTTACTGTATATAGTCACTGTACTTCATTGCAAATCCTATGAAACCTAATAAGGATTATTAGTTTATCATTAAATGGGAAGTCAATGACCCACACAGTGCCACTCTCATACACACACACACACACTCACTCATGCACACGTATACTCACTCACTCACGCACACATACACTCACGCGCATGCATATTTCTCAGTCACTCATACATACAGTGTTACATACTATTACTGTGGTATGACTGAACTCACCAGGTTTCACACTGACACTGGTACACACTCGGCTTGTCACACAGTGACACCAATACACACAGCCTCGGTTAGAGTTACAGAGACATATTTAGTGAGTAGTGCCCGAGTGTATTATTCAACGACACAGTGTCTCTACACTACACGTTGTGAATTTGTTGAATTAACCTCAATAACTGCTGCGTAACAGTCCATTTAATGTTTTATTTAAGTACATACTTGAGGCCACATATTAAAAATTAAATAGGCCGGTCTTGCCAGTCATCGAAACAAGCAGCCATGTACAGCCTTGTTCTCTCTGTGCTGTTCACAGCCTCTGTAGGTCACCTGGCTCCTACTTTGTGATTAATATTTCAGGGCAAAGTGAGAGTCACGAGATCAGACCATGGATTGTATCTGGGAGGAACATGACAAAGCATACATGCACCCCCCACACACACACACACACACATGTGCAGACACGCAAGCACACACACGACACACACACATGACTCCAGGCACACATACTTGCAAGCTGAATGCGCACCCACACACAAACACTCACATACACGACCGTGCACACACTCTCACAGGCACACATACACATATACAATCATGCACATACATCTCTCTCGCACACACACACAGGCATTCATGGTCTCTCACACACCTATACCCACCATACAGGTGTGCAAATATACATGCACACTCACACACACGCACACTCAACCACAGTCTCCGACGCATTCTCGTCCAACCTCAGCCAACGCAGAACCCGGGGTGCAGTCCAATCAAATCAGATCATTATTTATTTTAAGTAGACAAGTAATTATGTTGGGAGAATTAGGAGCTGGGCTGACAAAGTGTGAAAAACCCTCCCGATCTCCCATTAGAAACCAATCTCCTTAATCATTAATAATGGTGTATCAGGCTTTCTGTGCGAGAGGTGAGCAGACTGACACTCAGTGATGGTCTCAAATCACATTATCATTTCCTTTCTATCATCAGACTGATATGGGGGAGGGAGTGTCAGGTTATAATAATAATATTATTAATATTAACCCTTGCATGTTGTTATAGTAGCGCTTTATCGCATCACACAGACAACAAAACTAAATGACATTTATAGAGTGACTTTCACGTTGGGGGTAACGTTCCAAGGCACTGAACAGTCAGGGGTTGGGACCCGAGCAAAGTGGGAGGGGGCAGGGTAGGTGTGAGGGGTGGGAGAGAAGCTGAAGGCGCTCTGTTGAAAAGGAGGGTCTTGAGACCGGCCTTGGAGGAGGCCAGGGAGGAAGCGAGGCCGAGGGTCTGTGGGATCGAGTTCCGGAGTGTGGGGGCAGAGAGGCTGAAAAGCCCGGCCACCGACGGTAAAGTGGGATCTGGCAGGAAACATGGAGTAGACCACAGAATACATTGTCAAGTGTATAAAGTGGGAAAAACTCGGCAGCCCATCGCGCACAGCAGCGTCCCACAAACAGTCGTAGGTTGAGTGACCAAATTATTTTTATTTATGGGATTATTACCCCCCAGAAAGCGATCCGCCAATGGACTCACAACCAGGTTCCAACTCACTGCTCGGTAAACTGAGGTGTGTGGGGTAAACTGAGGTGTGTGGGGTAAACTGAGGTGTGTGGGGTAAACTGAGGTGTGTGGGGTAAACTGAGGTGTGTGGGGTAAACTGAGGTGTGTGGGGTAAACTGAGGTGTGTGGGGTAAACTGAGGTGTGTGGGGTAAACTGAGGTGTGTGGGGTAAACTGAGGTGTGTGGGGTAAACTGAGGTGTGTGGGGTAAACTGAGGTGTGTGGGGTAAACTGAGGTGTGTGGGGTAAACTGAGGTGTGTGGGGGTAAGGAAACTTGCCTAAGGTTTCGCCCTCGACCAGGAATCAAACCCGGTTCCTCCCCACTACACCACAGGATGGGCCAAAGGGTTTTTACATCATCCAAACTTAAGTCTGGTGATCTTTTGCTGCTTCTGTCTGCTCCCTGCATGAGACCAGCGGAGGGATCTTTTCACAACCTAATGCCCGGCTGAAGTCATGGGTGTGCAATGGGAATGAATAGCAGCTTGAACAGGCAGCATAACTCTGAAGGTTAAGGATGTGAACTTGTTCCCTCTTTGTCATCACACGTGACGCCAAAGCATTGTAACGCACTCGCGATCTCTTTAGCCTCTTCAGCCTCCACACTCCCCCCCCCCCCCGGCCATGCTCCGCAGAGCTGCAAGTCACCAGGAACGCAAGCACTTAAAATACAAGAGTCACCCGAGCGCACACGGATTCTGTCACAGCTGAACGCGTGGATTCATAAGTACCGCTGTCCCCCATTAGCCGGCCGCAAAGAAATTCTCCTTGTTAAACCGTGATTACCCTGGACGTTTGCAAAGGGAAACAAAACGGCAGCAATCGCTTCAACAGGCAGAGCAAACCCCCCCCCCCCCCCATCAGCATATAGGAATGGGACACACGAGGCTACACTTACTCAACAAAGGGAGACAAGCAGTCATCACAACTGGAGCATGCGCTCATTCGTTCTCGCTGACACACACACGCTCACACAGTGCAATCTCACTGTGGAACACTGAATTGCTTTGTGAGAGAGAGAGCGACCCGGGTTCGAATCCTCCTAGGTTGAGCGAAACCATAGGTAAGTTTCCTTACTGCGTTCGCCTCCGAGCGTAATAATCCCTCCCCCCAAAAAAAACATAACGAAAGAAATGTTGTCATTCAATCCACACCTACTTGTGTGAGATACTGCTGTGCGCAATTGGTTCCTGCGTTTGGCTCGCAAAATATACAGAGAATTCACTTAACAGTACTGTACACTCTTTGAAAAGCTTTGCGACATCTGAATGACGCGATTGGGCACTATATCAATGCAAAGATTACTACAGTATTATTATTATTATTCTTGTCGAGGGACTCCAGCAGACGGTGACATTATGTGCAACATTTCTCCTGAAATGCCTTCGCCGTGCGATCAACATCTGAATAGAAATTGCGTTTCATTTCATCTCCAACTCAAGGCTCGTCAAACCATGTGTTGTTTCTGACGGCTGACAGATGCTCCCGGCCTCCAGGCCAAATCATTCACAACTTGTTGGCGCCGCCGCTTATTAACAATAATAAATCACCCGAACAAGCTTTGCATTTGATGTACAGTAAAAGCCCGTTTATCCGGTGTACAGATAAGGACCTGACCGATGCCGGCTAAAGTGTGTGATGGATATTCGTCCGGAAACGCGTAAAACATTTTTTTTTCTTAATGCATTTTTCCGGATAAATTCCGGTTAATCGAATGCGGACCTTTTTTTTTTGCGATGCCGGTTATACGGAAGTTACAGTTGATCGGGTGCCAGATAAACGGGCTGTGACTCCGTAACACATCTTTTACTGTATTATCACGATAATTATCGCTGTCTCTCTCCTTCGCAACTTCTCAGGTTTTGAGCTCCGAGTCCCCTCCGATGTGAGAGGTGGTTGAGGCGTTAAACCAAGGTCCTGCCTGTTCAGGAGGACGTTAAATAAGCTGAGGCTCTAATTGTAAAGTATTCCATGTCCTGCCCTATGTTTCTGTTTATAAAATCAGTCATTCATTTTATGGTTGGATATGGCACAAGGTACTTCCTGCCTCTGGCTACAATACAGTCAATACATAAGACAGCAATTCCATGTGAAGTACTTTGAAAATGGTTCAAAGTTTCAGGTGCTGTGCGGACGCAAAGAATATCTTTAAATACTTCGGAGGCTGGTGACTGCAATGGTCTGCACTGGATGCTACCCTGTGTCAAGGGACGCTATATAAATGCAAGTTGTTGTTGTCTCGTGATGGAAACTCCACGTCTGTGTACAACAACAATAACAACAGAATGACACTTGTATAGCGCCTTTCACGTCAGGAGGACGTCCCAAGGCGCAGGATAGGACAGAGGTGAAGTGAGTGAAGAATGCGGGCGGATGGGCGAGCGACTGAGGAACGAGTGCGAGGAGAGAAAGAACGCACTGGGGGGTAGGGAGAGAGAGAGGCAGTAAATACAAGCAATGGGAGAGGCAGTGGCAGGTGGGAAGAGACACACGGCTGACCTGAAAAGCCTCCAGATAAAAACGCAAGTGGCTTGTCATAGTTATTTACTGATACTATTATTGGGAGAAGACGTTTTTATTCCGCTTGGGTCTTAACCCCCAGAGCGTGGACTAGTCTTATCAGACTGTGTGACCAGTCCCCTCTCTGACCCGCCACAAATTCCCTGTAATCCCTCATTAATCATGGTTGCCGAGGTTTGGGTTCCAGCCACACGCACACACACAGACGCACGCACGCACACACACACACACAAAATCACGGACAGTGTCAACTCAGAAGTCCATTAATGGGATTCCTCACCAGCGCACAGCCATCCAGATTGCTCTGACCCCTGAGGTCTCCTCAATGTATGACTGAAAATTAATTCAATAAAGCTGTACGGTTGCACAGCGACGTTAAAATTCCACGCTCACCCACTCCAACCCCGTCATCTACCACACACACTCTCTCGCTCACTCACACCCACCCACCATCCCTCTCCTCCCCAATACACTTATATTGACACAGCACCTTTCACGTCCCAGACTCTTTAATATCTTACTGTCGCCCGATCTACCACCGGTGGCAATATTTTCAACCACTATGCGCCAAAACTCTGGAACACTCTCCCCGCTACCCCTCTGTCTTGCCCCCTCCCTCCGCACTTTCAAGTCCCACCTTCCTCTTCAACTGGGCACCCCCCAGGGTCAACTCCGTTCCCCCCCACCCACCCCCCACCCACCCCCCACCCCCCCCCCCCCAACATATAGTGCCTTATCACAACTTCTGTTTTCGAATCGTGCCTTGGGAACTTTAACTTCCACCTGAAGAATAGTCAGATGGGACCTTGAATAACTAACTTGTGTACTTGCAAACTAAAATGATTAATTCGATGGTTGAATTATATTTGTTGTATTCTTTTTTATATCGACGTGACACAGCGCTAAATCGAATGCAAGGTTTATTACATTATTTGCTGTTGATGTTTGTAACCCTTTTTTTAAAGTGAGTTCAATTATTTAAATGAGTTTAATTATTTATTATTCAAATCACCGACTAATGTACTAGCTGACAACTCCCCCCAGATTCGATCTGTCAATCACTTAACGGCTGATTGTGACACTGAACAAACTCGTTTATAAACTCAGGCAGAAAATAATAACAATATTAATTGGAAAAGTTAAATGTGGTCGTATGTGGCAGTACTTAAAACATAGTTGCCATAATCAATTGCGCAACCGGGACTCTCAATAACACTATTCGCAAATGACTTGACAAGATACTCAATGAGCAAAATATCAAACTCCTTGTAGAGTACTGTAGCTCAGTGGTTAGAACACATGCCTTGCCAGCAAGAGACCTGGGCTCGATTCCCGGCAAGGCTAAAACTTGGGCAAGTTTCCTTACTCCACACGCCTGATAATAATCCTTCCAAAAAAATAATAAAATGTTCATTTCAATCCGCGACTGTTCGTGGGACGCTGCTGTGCGCAATTGGCTGCTGCGTTTCGCCCACAAAATATACAGTTAATTCACTTTACAGTATATTCTGTGAAGCGCTTTGAGACGTCCTCGAAAGCGCTACATAAAATGCAAGGATTATTATTTTTATTAATAAACAGAGGCTATTTCAGGAAGCTCAGACATAGTAAGAAATGTAACATTCATTCATATGTAATCTAGCAGTGATATTGGTCTTGCTGACCCTTCGCTGAAAACCACTTAGAAAACTAACTCTACTGTAACAACATAATAATAATAATCCTTGGATTTTGCATATTCAAGACATCTCAAAATGCTTCAAGTGGATTGACTGGGCAATGTATTTTGTGGGTGATTTCCCACAAACAGCCATGGAAATGAGTGACCAATTTTTTTTGGGGTGGGGGTGGGATTATCAGCCAGAACACCAGGAGAGAGAAAGATAATGTAACACACACCTCCAGCCCTGCATTGAGGATCAGTTTAAGACTGTGAATCCAAGTCCCGAGGTGGGGACTTCAACTCACAACCTTCTGACTCAAGAATCGAGACAGAAACAGAAACAGAGAGAGAGAGAGAGAGAGAGAGAGAGAGAGCCTGCTGAGCGGAGGTGGTGGGCAGGTTGGTAGGGGACAGGGGGTCACGGAGATAGGGTGGTGCGAGGCCACGGAGGGCTTTGAATCTCGAATTAGATCCTCTGGGTGATGGGGAGCCAATGGGAGTCGGGCGAGAATGGGGGGAGATGGGGTCACGAAGTTTGGAGTGGTAGAGGACATGGGCCGCAGAGTTCTGGATTATCTGCAACCTACGGAGGGAGGAATTGGGAAGGCCGACAAGTAGGGCATTGGAGTAGTTGAGCTGGGATGTGATGAAGGTGTGGATAACGGCCTAGGGGAAGAGGTAATGGCACAGTGGGGCAATATCGCGCAGGTGAGGGGTGCATATATCATGCAAGTTGTTGTTGTACAGCGCCTTTCACATCAGGAGGATGTCCCAAAGCGCTTCACAGGATATACTGTAAAAGCGGATTTTAATCGTGTTTTGTGGGACGCACTTGTCAGCCAATTTACGCACAGCAATGTCCCACAGTTCATACCGTAAAGCGAAGCAACTGGGTATTTTGTGGGCAAAACGTATCAATGGGAAAGTCTTTCACTGAGATTCGCCCTGAACCATATCATAGCCTGTGTTACCGTTAGTCTGTCGCCGTGACTCAGGCTGAACAGAGACACCTGATTGAAAAGTGTTGCTGTTTCAACGAGATGAACCATTTAAAGACAGAAGCCAGCGAGATCAAAGGGAAAGGACTAAGGGGGGAGGGGGAGGGGGAGGGGGGTGTGGAGAGGTGGGGGGAGGAAGGAAACATCAAACGATCCGTCTTTTAAAAGCGGGCAACTTGATTCAAATGTCTGTGGACGAGACCATTCGTGTTTCAGGGGTGGGTGCTGGAGAAGTGGCGAGAGATAGAGCGAGGAGCCCACTTTGGTAGCGAGTGACAGCAAAGCCCCCTCCCCCACCCCCCAAACCAACCTTTCTGAGGCGTTCATTCAACAAACCTATATTTGGGAGCCTGGAGAGAGAGAGAGAGACCTTTGAACCATGAGCTGACACTATCCTGGCAGTGATATAATAAATAATGATGCGACTCTTAGCATTTGATGTAGCGCTTTTCACGTCTTCTAAATGTCTCAAAGCGCTTCACAGAATATACTGCAAAGTAAATTAACTGTATTTGTGGACGAAACGCAGCAGCAGCCAATTGTGCACATCAACGTCCCACAAACAGTCACGGACTGAAATAAACCATTTTTTTTCGAGGGATTATTATCAGGCGTGTGGAGTAAGGAAACTTGCCCGATGTTTCTCCCCTGGCTAGAATTGCTTGTCAGGCGAGGTGTCTTAACCGCTGAGCTACAGGACTCCACAGTGATGAGTTGGATCATCGTATAATAGGAAAAATAAAATAGAAAAAATAAAAAGGTGGTTTCACTGGCTTTTTAAAAAAAAATCTTTACTTCTTTGCAGATTTAAATGAACCATTGTGATCTGATTGTGAACTGAGTGTCTACGTACTGTTTCATATTTTTCTTTTGATTCAAAAGCACTATCATAACAATAATCTTTGCGCTTGAACGATGCCTTTCACGACGGGAGGACGCCTCAAAGCGCCTCACGGGAGTTACTGTAAACCGAAGTGACTGTTTACATTTGTAGGCGAATGTGGGCAAGTTTCCTTGCACAGCGACGTCCGCGCGCACAGCGGTGAAATGAACGACTTTCATGGGGAGTGAGGGGGAGGAGGCTACTGTTGTATTTCTGAGAGGAGATTACAGGGGGTGGATAAAGTTCCACATCATTCCCCGGATCAGAGATTCTGGAGTCAAGTTTTGTGCCTTTTCTCAAACGCCGGGGAGAAACATTGGCCAAGTTTCCTTACTCCACACACATCTGTTTACCCAGCAAATAAACAGGAACCCGGCTGTTAAGTCTAATGGGGAACCAATTTCCTGGGAGCGAATAACCCCCACCCTTCAAAAAAGTTTTTAAAAATCTATACGTTTGGTCACCCAATCCACCCAGTGTTTATCGAGAGGCACTTTGCTCGTTTGTTTGTTTGGCAGCTCACACGCTTCGAATCCACTTGAGCTGTTACCATTTATGGGATGCATAAATCATCGCTGGGCAAACTCTATTCATAGCAGAGTTTACGTTGAGAACTAAACACTGGCGAGGACATCTGCGGAAAGTCCAGCTGATTGTATTTGATCAACGGCGGCCCCCAAGAGGCCTGGGATGCACATTGGTGGAATCTTAATGTCCCGTTCGTTAAAGGGCCAGTCACCATAGTCTTCCGCAAGAGCTTAGCAACGCTTTTGTTTGTTAGACAAACACACAGCGCAACAGAATACATCATGGCTGGCACATCGCCTTACCACAGTCTACTCGTGTGTGTGTGTGTGTGTATAAATATAATGGTAAGTGTCTGTCTGTGTACCACACAGCAAGCTTCTCTTTCCTTCTCCCTCTGCGTTGCGGACTAGGACATCACAAAATGCCCACAAAATACACAGTCACTACACTACATTCTGTGAAGCGCTTTATGAGACGTCTCACGCGGGGTAGCGTCTCAGAGCACTTAACGGTGACGGACACACATCATCCCCCAGCTCCGGACGACAGAGAGTCTGTATTCTCTTACAGCAACAACAACAAAATTGGATTTGTAGAGCGCCATTCACATCGTGAGGACGTCCCAAGTCACTGAGTAATAATAACAATCCTGGCTTTTGATACAAATCGTTGAGACACCTCAAAATGACTCACAGGATATACTGTAAAGTGAACTGACTATATTTTGTGGCAGGATATATTTTTGAAGGATTATTACTCCCAGAAAGCGATCTGCCAATTGGCTATCAATCAGGTCCCAATTTGCTAATCAGTGGACAGAAGCACGGGGAATTGAACCCTGGTCCTATCCCTCTCACTAAAGCTGACCATTAAAGCATTAGCCAATACAATGCAAGTTCTTGTCCTGACATGGGATGGGGGTGGGGGGCTTGAACCCACAATCTTTTGGAGGGAGAGAGCGCTACCAACTGAGACAGCCTGACAAAAAGCCGAGTGTGAGAGAGGGAGGTGGAGGGGGTGGGGTGGGGGGGAAGCTGCATACAACAACTGGTGCGAGCGCACTTTAGAAGAGAGGGAGAGGGAGAGAGAGAGGGAGAGAGGGAAAAATAAAGGCGGCAATAAAAGAAACTTATTTGAGGTTGTTTAAAGGCCGTGTGGTTGCCAATGCTAAGAATCTCGTAGAATCCTGGTTCCCGACCAAAACAAACCATTTAAACTGTCCGTGAAACCGCACAGACGTGTAGAAATTTACAAACGTCTTGTTAATATTATTTTGCAAAGGCTTCGAAGTAAATTTACTGCAATGGATCCAGTCAACTGACACCCCTGAGTCTTCAAGGAGTCGAAACAAGAGCTTTGTTTTTTCACAAGTTTATTTTTCTAAACGGAACATGAAACCACGAAAAAATAATACTTGGGAGTGATGGGGAGACAGAGAGAGAGGGATGGGGAGAGGGAGGGAAATAGAAAGAGAGAGATGGAGGGGGAGATGGAGAGAGAAGGAGAGAGTGGCTGAATATGGGATGAGAATTCCATACAGTCATCATCAGTGAAAATGGTATCAATTATTTTAAAGAAATGATGATATACAGTAAACCTGGCATAAACTGTATCAGTTGGGATCCTTTAATATGACTTACGCAAAGTATGTCAAACGTGAATAAGTCGTGTCTTATAAATCAGATTTGATACGACTAACGCATAACAAAAGCACAAGTATGGAACTGGCTGTTGACATTAAGGCAAGGTTTCTGTTTAACTAACTCATGCATATTAAAGCTATATTTTATCTAAATATCCATGTTTTAGCCCAATCTTTCCATACCCAGTTCTGCCCCTCACATGCAGAAAACATGTACTACTGTAATATATAACACTGTAATTTAAAAAAAATCCTCATGCTTCGTAATGGGTAGCCCACAGCAAGACACAGCAACGTCCCACAAACAGACAGACATTGAGAAGTCACAAAGCGCTTCACGGAATATACAGTACTGTACTGTAAAGTGAATTGACTGTGCTAATTGGTGCAAAATATGGTGAGCCAATTGCACACAGCAGTTCCACATACACTGTGGATTGAGTGACCAAATGCTAGTTATTATTTTTGAAGGGATTATTACCCCCGCGGACAGTGATCCTCCAATCGCCTGAAACCCGGGCTCCTATTTACTGCTGGGTTAACAGAAGCGCACGGAGTAAGGAAACTTGCGTAAAGTTTTCGTACCCCCCACACCCTCGAGAATCAAACCCGGGTCCTCTCGTTTGTGAGGGCGAGTGATCCAACCACAAAGCCACAGGACTCCAGCATCACAGTGCGCTTCCTTAGACAAAGAGGTAGGAGGCGAAAGTGTGCGACCCACTGAGCAGAGATATGACTGGCTTCCCTCTGTGTCCCATATAGTTTTCCTTTAAACCCCCCTCGACCCCCAACCCCGGTCGGATGCCAGAGCTCATGCATAAAACAGGAACCTTGTTTGTTTGAAAGAAACGCTCAGGGCGACATTGAAAGTGCGCGTTTTCTCCCATCACTCTGATTACCTACAAAGCATCGTGAAAGCGCCTGGACATTTGACGAGGAATTGGATGAACCGAGGGCTGGACTTGCAACATCTTCTGTTCGATTGCAACAGACGACCTGTAGAAAGCAGCCCTCAGCAAGCTCGTTCAGGTACACCCGAGGTGTACCTGAACGAAAGGTGGCAGCCAATGGCACACAGCAGTGTCCCACACACAGTTGTGGATTGACTGACCAAATTATTATTATTTTTTTTTGAAGGGAGTGCAGTGAGAATGCCAAACTCACTGTTGGAAATTGCGTTTGAAGCAGAAAGTGTTTATCATACTTACAACAAATTTCATTTGTAAAGCGCCTTTCACGTCAAGGTTGATTGAGAGGAGCGGATGGATCGACTCCAGCTTCATTATTTATTTATTCTTTTGGAGGCATTAATACCCCCTATTCACCAGTCAACTTAACAACTGGGTTCCTACTTACAGCTAGGTAAACAGGTGTGCGGAATGAGGAAACTCGCCTAAGGATTTCCCCCCTCTGGGAATCGAACCCAGGTCCTCTCGCTTGCACTGAGCTAACCACTGAGCTAATCCTGTGTCAAAATACTGTACTCCTTCGACGAAGAAGTAGGAGGGAACAGAATGAATGGCACGCAAGGATAGAGGAAGAGTGTTCCAGAGTTTCAGGGCTTCGTGGCTGAAAGCACATCCACCAATGGAGGGAAGGAGGGCCTGACAAATGAACGAGGATCTTTGGATTCACCCTGTGGTGAGCAATGGACCAGCCTTGGAACCCTTTGAACCAGATACTTCACAAAGTAAGCAATCACAAAATGATTGTCTCAGCTACACTGCGAGACAAAGCAGGGTGCGGTCCATATTATTCCACTCAATTAAACGCAGATCGGCCCGGCTGTGACCTCATTTCTGAAGAAAACGTTCTTCTCATACTCTTTTCTCTCGCTAATAAGGCAATTTTCTTTTTGAAGCTAAGTGGCTTTGATTCCCAAGACAGTGAGATTTTAGTGTTTGCTGCAAAGTGCGTCCGCAAAGAAAATCAAAGGAGCAAAAGCGTTGAGATCTAGTCAGCAACTGGAGTAGAGAGAATGGTTTGGCAGGAACGTGCAGGGTTCCTGCCCTCACTGGTCCCTCTGAAGTGCCCTCTAATGGATGTGTGAGGCTACGGCATCCGAGTGAGGAGAGGTCAAGCTTGGTTTCTTGTGCCCTCTATAAATGAGTGGCCGCCGATCAAAGCTTATTGCCGAGGTTCAACACATAAACAACGGGAGTCGCTCTTAGCGCAGTGGTCAGAGCACCTGCCTCGCAAAACCAGAGGACTCGGGTTCGATTCCCAGCAACTCTCTTAAACAAAAACAATTTTTTTTCCCACAACTGTGTACGGGAGGAAATCAGAAATTGCTGGGAACGCTCATCAGGTCAGGCAGCATCTATGGAGAAAGAAAAGCGAAGTCAACCTTTCGGCCCGCGACCCCTTCGTCACAACTGGGGCATTTGGGGGGGGAGGGAGGGGCTTTCAAGGACAAACAGCGAGTGGGAGAAAGGGCAAGAAAGAGAAATGAGGAAATTGGGTACAGGACAGGAGATGGTGAGGTAAAGAGGGGTTAATGTTGTCAAACAAAAAGGAAGCGATTGCAACTGTTTGTGGGACGCTGCTGTGCGCAATTGGCTGCCGCGTTTTGGCCACAAAATATACAGTCAATTCACTTTACAGTATATTCTGTAAAGTGCTTTGGGACGTCTCAAAGAAGTGATGATGCTCTGTATGAAATGCAAGGATTATTATTATGAATATTATTCATAATAATTAGATTAAAAATAATTATTGCATGATCATGTGGTTGAGATGTCTCAAAGCGCTTGGCTTCGCTACCACATCACTCCCACCCTCGCCCGTCTCCACTGGCTCCCCATCACCCAGAGGATCGAATTCAAGATCCTCGTCCTCACTTTCAAGGCCATTCACGGCCTTGCCCCCGCCTATCTCTCTGACCTACTGTCTCCCTACCAGCCTGTGCCCGCACCCTCCGCTCAGCAGACTCAGGCCTGCTCCGCGTCCACCCCCCTAACCCCCCCAACCATCGGCGGCCGGGCTTACAGCCTCTCTGCTCCCACACTGTGGAACTCCATCCCGCAGCCCCTCCCCCTCGCTTCCTCCCTTTCCTCCTTCAAGGCCGGTCACAAGACCTTCTTCTTGACCTGACCGTTGAGCGCTTTGGGACGTCATCCCGACGTGGAAAGCGCTAGATAAGTGCAATTTAGTTGTTGTTGCTGTTGTTCACAGGATACACTGGCAAGCGGTGTGTTTGGACTGTGCCTCTCGGGGGCAAAACGCGGCAGCCAATTGCCAAATTTACTGGAGCGATGAGGAGTTCAATAAACCTCCGGCGTTTCCACATTCCTGTCATTTCTGCTCCATGGGGTGTAGAATGTTATGAGGGCCCTGAACACACTCTTTACACCTTCCTGAGTCTAAGTCTAACTCGCGCGGTTTTTTTAAAAAAAGAACGCAGGAATAAGACACCCCCCTCCACCCCGCCAACTAAGCCCCGGGCTTCCGTTAATACTGTAATTTACACCCACTCAATACACCATTCCCTGGAGAGCTTCACAACCACTTGATAACTACTTTGCACATAACTGTGAACATTGTGAGTGCGGCATCGTCAAAGAGTTGTTGTCCTAAAGACGAGATGTTAAACTGTCTACGTGCCTGTTCAGGTGGATTGGAATCCTGTAGCTCAGTGGTTAGAGCACTCGCCTCGCAAGCGAGAGACCTGGATTCGATTCCCGGTGAAACCCGAGGCAAGTTTCCTTAGTCCACACGCCTGATAATAAATCCCCCAAGAAACCCCCACCCCCCACTCCAATAATAAATTGGATCACTTCAAACCAGGACTGTTTGTGGGACACTGCTGTGCCCAATTGGCTGCTGCGTTTTGCCCACAAATATACAGTCAGTTCACTTTACAGTGGATTCGGTGAAGCACTTTGAGACGTCTCAAAGACGAGAAAGGAGCTATATCTACTGCAAGGATTATTATTATGTCAAACATTCTGCTACACTACTCAAAAAGATAAGGGAGTATGAATCCAGTTTCATGTTCCCAGATGAAATCAGTCATTCACTTCAAGGCTGTTTGTGTGACATTGTTGGGCCCCAAACCGATTGAAGCATGCATTTGCAAAATACAGTCACTACACCTTACAGCATATCCTGTGAATCTCTTTGGCACCTTTTGATAATGCGAAAAGGCCCGATATCAAATTGAATTATGAAACAACAACTTGCATTTATAGAGCGCCTTTCACATGAGGTAGAGTACGAGAGGTAGTAAAACAAAATACCCTTCCTACGATATAACTACCACTGTAAAAAACCCCACAATTAAACATAATACAATGCACCCAAATTTGAATGAACTTCAACATAATAATTCAGTTATATTTGACTCAGGCCATTTCCCTAATTGGCACAATTGATTTGTTAAATTAGTACCTTTCTTAAGTGCGACCACACTAAGATAGTTAATTCAACTGACTGCCAAAGATCACTTATTTTATCCACGATCTTAAGAGTAGTTCCCGTTAAATCTCGCCTTTTTAATCCCGCTCTCTGCACTATCCCGCATCATCAGGATTTCCCTGGTCGGGCTTCAGATTCTGTTTCCGACATTTCTCGTTTGTTCAATTGGCTGCCGTGTTTTCTCCACAAAATAAAACAGTCAATCCACTTTTTCAGCACATGTTGTGAAGCAGTTTGAGACATCTCAGAGAAGTGATGAAGCACGATATCGAATGCAAAGATTGTTCTTGTTGTTATTATTATTCCTTCTCTAGTGAACGGCTTAATTTCCTGGATCCAAGTCTTGTCTTTCTCCACTTCCGTCCCTATCACACTCTAAGTACCATCAAAACCCTTATTCCCTGGGACTCTCGCTGTCCCTCCTACACTCTGTCATCACCCCCGCCCCCCACCCCAATCTGTCCTTAAGTCTCGCTTCAAATCCTACCGCTTTGAACACTGCCAAAGCTACCTCTCCCCCTCACGTTCGAACTTGTCTTCAAATCCCTTCACGCTTTGGCATCTCTCCATCGCTCCGACCTGCTTAAGCCCCAACCCACCATCCGTTGCCTCTACTCAACTGACTCCTGCTTGCCCCTTGTGCCATACGATCCACCTTCGACGGCCACACTTTCAGCCACTACCACCCAACTCTCTGGAGCAGTCTTCCACTGCATCGCCCGTCTTCGGGTCGCGCCTGAAGACTTTCCCCTTACGTGCCTATTGTCACCACCCCCCCCCACCCCCCCCCACCGAGGCTCGGTGTCAGGCTCCACCCCTGACAAACAGTCGATTTCCCTGCTCTCCTTTCCCCTACCCCTTTACCCTCTCTCCCCCTTTCTCTCCTAACCTCACTTCCATGACTGTTTGGGGGACGCTGCTGTGCGCAATTTGGCTGCCGCGTTTCACCCACAAATATACAGTCAATTCTCTTACTCTCCTTCAACCTGCCCCAACCCCTCCCCCCACTGCTCTTGTCCCTACCTGACTGTACAGCGCCCGGGGACGTACTCTCCACGTGAAAGGCGTTATATAAATGTAAGTATTGATTGACTGGTTGAAGAGCTCTGGGACGCTGCCCTGTGCGAGAGGGCGCAGTATAAATGCAAGTTGTTGTGGCCCTGTTGTGTTAAGTCAGCCATATTAAATTGTCATCATCATTACAGCACTAGAGGGCGGTTACATTTACCATCAACACCATCAGCTCAATCTCCCCCAAATGATTTTTCTCCCCGTGAAACACAGAGCCAGAGAAAGCATCTGGGGGCGGCAAAGGGTGATCCGACTGCCAGAAATAAGTCAGAACATCTTCCTCTTAGGACTCTATGAAGTGCGACAGATGTGAAAATGGTTTCGGCGGGATTTTGGCAGCGGTCGGGGGGGATAAGTGATTCAGACGACAGTTTTGTTTTTATGGTTTGTGGACCAGCTGTTATAGACCGTAATGTTATTTTATCCCAACAGTTGCTTTCGATTTAGTTCACATTTCTGAAAATCTGCCGTATGTGTTCTTGCAAAAGTCTGACATACGTACTGTACTCCTCTTGTCTGGTTTCAACAACCGGGCGATATATGGTGGGCACAGCGTTAAGAGAATGAGTGTGTGTGTGTGTGGGAGGGAGGGAGGGAGGGAGGGAGGGAGGGAGGGAGGGAGGGAACATAAAAGAAGAAGGTGAAAAGAATACGAGAGTGAGATGCTCACAAAACACAAAGGGAGACAGAGCACAAAGAGAGATACAGCAAGAGAAAAACAACAACAACAACAACAACAACAACAAAATTAAACTTGCATAGGGTCTTTCATGCCAGGAGGACATCCCAATGGACTGGACAGTCATTGATTTTGACCCGAGCCAGGGTCGGGCATGGGGAGGGTGGAGGGAAGTGAGGGGATTTGGGGGTGACTGTCGGTGAGGAGGGTCTTGAGGTGGGACTTGAAGGAGGCCAGGGAGGGGGGGGGGGGGGTGGGGGGGGGCGAGGCGGAGGGACTCCGGGATGGAGTTTGTAGGTTGGGGGCAGAGTGGCCGACGGCTCGAGAATCAAACGGAGAAAGAACAACAAAAACAAAAGGACGTTTGTACCAGCGCCTTGCACGTCGGGAGGAAAGAAACCAACAGCGGAGGGGAAAGACAAAGAAATAGCACAAAGAGAGAAATAGGAGAGAGAAATAAAGAGAACGAAAAAGAGAGAGAGAACGACATCAACACTGCATTTTGTATAGCGCCTAAGAGAGATAAATAAAGGGCTCACAAAATGAGAAACAAATGAAAAATCAAGAGAATTAAAGAGAGAGAATAGCGAGGGCGAGTTGAAAGGAGAAAGAGAAGAACAGAGCATGGGGGCGGGGGAAGAGAAGAAATAATTAAAGAAAAACACAGAAAGGCAGACATCAAAAACAACAACAAATTTACATTCATGGAGCGCCTTTCACATCGGGAGGACATCCCCAAAAACGGGAACAAAGATACAAAGATACAGAGGGGGTAAAAGAGCGAAAGCGTGTTCTCGAGTGAGAAAGAGAGAAAGAGTTTGAAAGCAAAACAAAAAAAAATGCCAGAGAAAAACAAAACAGAGAAAGGGAAATGTGGAATTAACCCAGCCTAAATCTTCGTTGCATTTGATATACTGCTTTTCATGTCTTCCAGACATATCAAGGCGCTTCACAGAATATATTGTAAAGTGAATTGACTGTATATTTTGTGGGCGAAACGCGGCAGCCAACTGCGCACGGCAGCGTCTCCCCCCACCCCCCCCCCCCCACCCACCCACACGAACAGTCATGGGTTGAAATGACCAAGTTGTTTACTGTACAGTAAGTACTGTTACTGTTTTTTTTCTTGCAGGATTATGATCAGGCGTGCGGAGTTAGAAAGCTTGCCCAAAGCGGGAACCAAACCCAGTTCTCTGGCTATGTAAGGCGTGTGCTCTAACCACTGAGCTACAGGACACCCTCGCTCCCATTAAACAGATGACAGCAGCCTAATTTGCCTCATTTCCTAAACCGTCATTTTGTAATTACTTGCCTTTTGCCAACCTCGTTGATCGGGTAATTATGATGCCTTGGTTCATTGATTGTGGAATTTGTTGCTTCTATATATACATATATCTTATTTTGTTGTTGTGAGGCTGTAAGTTGCTTTGCGTGATTCCCGCCACGAATTGCGTCGTAACCACAAGACACACGGG
The DNA here is from genome assembly GCA_035084275.1 of Hydrolagus colliei. Lineage (NCBI taxonomy): Eukaryota > Metazoa > Chordata > Chondrichthyes > Chimaeriformes > Chimaeridae > Hydrolagus > Hydrolagus colliei. Next base: position 40,431,804 of record CM068746.1, read on the forward strand.
CAGTTCACTTCACCGTGTATTCTGCGAAGCGCTTGGAGACGTCTCGGAGATGTGATCGGGTGCGATGTCAACTACTACATGCAAATAATAATAATCATGATCCTTGCGTTTGAAATCCTGTAGCGTGCGAGTTGGGGAGTGCTTGCCTCACGGGCGGGTTCGATTCACGGGCAAGTCAAAACCTCAGGCAGTTTTCTGTGTCCACCACCCACACACACGCACACAGACACACACACCTGTTGGTAACCAGCTGTTTAAGTAGGAACCCAGTTCTCGGTTAGCAAATTTGGTCACTCGATACCCAACTGTTTGTGGCACACACCGCTGTGCGGAATTGGCTGGACAAGTTTCATCCTTTGGGGACGTCCCAGAGACACGATGAAGGCATTACCTCAAACGGAAGGATATTAATTATTAGCATTTGCTTCACGCCTCAGCACCTCTCCAAAGAAAGGGAGTTTCTCTCTCCCGGGGTCGGGTCTGTACCTGTTCCTAAAGACCCCCGCGGCGCTATTTATACCAGAGAAGGGAGTTTCTTCTTGCAGGAGGCCTGGCCAACAATCCCCCAGTTGTGGAGCTCCTGTCAGCTCGCCTGACAAACCTGTGTTCGAATCCAGGCAGGTCAGGGTGAAAGTCTCTCTCTCACTCACACTCACACACACGGCTAATAATAATCCCTCCCAAAAATAAAACCCTAATAATAATAATGGTCGTTTCAATCCACGACTGTTTGTGGGGGACGCTGCTGTGCGCAATTGGCTGCCGCGTTTCGCCCACAAGTATATACAGTCAATTCACTTTACAGTATATTCTGTGAAGCGCTTTGGGACGTCTAGAAAAGGTGAAAAGCGCTAGATTAATTGCAAGGATTATTATTATTGTTGATCAGTCACTGGGTGGGACAATGTCTATTTTGTTTTCCCCGTCTCTTCCGTACTTGCCTTAACACCCTTCAGGAACTCGCTCAAATCAAACCAACTGCCGCGGAACTTTTGGCATCTGAAATTCCTTCTGCTCACTCACGGGCAACCAGATCATTTCTGTTCCCCACCCAAACATAATAATGAACAGAAACAAAGCAACTCCCCTCCCCCTGTCTTAGTGTACGGAACCATTACAAACCTTTCAAAAAAAATAATATATATATATATTTTGCAATATATCACTGCAAAGCACGTGGGAGAAGGGAGTTTCTCTCTCTCTCTCTCTCTTTCTCAATATCTTAGTCTACAATCACCCAGATAAGAATTGGTCACTCATTTGCTTCGTTGCTTGTTGATGTCCAAGGTGAGACACTTTGCTGATAAGACAACTGAGCCAGTGGCTAGAGGGTCAACAATTTTAGACGGTTAGTAAATGAGCAAATGGGGGAGGTTAGGAGAAATTTAGTTAAGAAGTGGAATGCCCAACTGGGAGCATTAGGTCAGGCAGAAGCCAAATTGGCCTTCAAGAGGGAACTACATAAATACCTTTAAAAGAGCCAGAGATACGATGACAGGGCAGGGGAATGAGACCGAAAGAATTGCTCTTAAGTAATTTGAACGTACACGATAATAATAGCAATAATAATCCTTGAGTTTGACATAGCGCTTTTCAACAACAACAAATTACACTTATAAAGCGCCTTTCACGTCGGGAGGACGTCCCAAGGCGCTGCACAGGAGGCGTGTGACCCGAGCTGGGAAGGGGTGAAACACGTAGGGGAGGTCGAAAAATTCGGGGGGAACAAAAGGCACGGTCGAAGAGGAAAGTCTTCAAACCGGCCTTGAAAGAGGAAAGGGAAGAAACGAGACGGAGGGATTGGGGGATGGAATTCCATAGGGTGGGAGCGGAGAAACTGAAGGCCCGGCCTCCGATGGTGGGGCGGTTCGGGCGGGGGGCTTGGAGCAGCCCAAGTCCTGCTGAACGGAGGGTCCGGGTGGGCGTGTAGGGGGAGAGTAAATTGGTTAAATAGGGCGGGGCAAGGCCGTGTAAGGCCTTGAAGGTGAGGACGAGGATCTTGAACTCGATCCTCTGGAGGATGAGGAGCCAGTGGAGACGGGCGAGGGTGGGGGTTATGTGGTCGCGGAGGCGGGTGCGGGATAGTACACGGGCTGCAGAGTTTTGGATGGCCTGCAGCCTGTGAATGGAGGAACTGGGGAGGCCGACGAGGAGAGAGTTTCCGTAGTCCAGCCGTGAGGTGATGTATGCGTGCACGAGTGTTTCGGCAGCGCGGGGGGTAAGATAGTTGCGGAGCCTGGCAATGTTGCGCAGGTGGAAGTAAACGGTGCCGGTCAAGGCGCGGATGTGGGGGAGGAAGGAGAGTTTTTGGTCGAACGTGATGCCGAGGTTCCTGATTGGCTTTGTGAGGTGGAGAGTGCAGCCTTGGATGTTGAGGCTGGCAGCGCCCGATGTGCGGAGGCGCTGGCTTGAGCCGATCAGGAGGGCCTCGGTCTTACTCACGTTCAATTGCAGGAAATTTTCCCTCGTCCAGGACTCAATGTCGGACATCTTCTAGATGTCTCAAAATAGCTACACAGAATACACTGTAAAGTGAATTGACTGTGTGTGTGTGTGTATATATATATATATATATATATATGTATGGGTGAAACACAGCAGCGTACCCCACAAACCAGCCGTGGATTGAAGTTACCAATTGAATCTTATTCATTTTTTTATTAATTGTTATTTTGAAGGAATTATTACTCCCTGATAAAGACTTGCGCCAATCGACTAACAACCAGATTCTACTTACAGCGAGGTGAACAGTGGGAGTGTGGGATAAGGTAACTTTCCCAATGTTTCACCTTGCCCAGAAATCAAACCCAGGTCTCTGGCAGTGCTCTTGACTACTGAGCTACACAGACCACCACATGGCCTCCTTCTGCGCTATAAATATCTTTGGTTCCATGGCCTTACTATTGGCCAATAGCATGCACTTCCTATCAACAATGCAGGTTTCCTCACGCTACCTTAGTCTTTCAGTAACTTAACCCCATGTTCGTTCCTCGATCACAAAGGGCGGTAATCAATGATTTAAAAGCTCAGCCCTGACCTGCCGCGCACACCCATACACGTCTCAGAAGCTTTGAATTGAAGAGTAAATTATTTACACCGATCAATCATCGGTTGCTTTTCTTTCCATAAGATTATGGTTTATTCAGCCCGTGGCCTGTTTCCCTCTCTCTCTACCTCTGCCCTGTCTCTCTCTGACTCTCTTGCTTGCTCCCGACGTGAAAGATGGGACGTCCCCCCGACGTGAAAGGCGTCGTATAAAATGTACCTTTGTTGTTGTTGTTGTTATTTCTCCTCCCTGCATCTCTCCCCCCGCTTCCCCTATCCCCTCTGTTCCTCTCTCCATACCCCCTCTCTCTCACTCCGCTCCCTTTTTCCTCTCCCTGTTCCCACTGCCTCTATCTTTCTCCGCTCTCTTTAGCTTTCCTCTCTGCTCACTCCCTCTCCTCCCCCCACTTATCTGTCTCTGCTCTATGCGCTTTCCTTATTGCCTCCCTCTCTGCTCTGTTTGTTTCTGCTCTCTCCCTACTGCCCTCTCTGTCTCTTATCCCCCTCTCTCTGCTCGCATTTCTCTCCAAAAGATCAGAGGCCCAAACCCGAAAAAGTTAAATCCAATTCACCAGTCTTTCCCTTAAGATCACGGCCCTTGAAATGGAAGAACGTGTAGAAATTGTGGGTGGGGGAATTTTTAAAAAATCAGCAAAATCCATCCTTAATTTGTAAATGCCACATTGTAAGTTTAAAAAAAAATGTAATTGCAAAATTGAAATAATACTTCAGAAAACTTCAGAAAACACGGTCTTTAACAAGTCAATAGTTCCATAGTTTAGTGGTCAGTGCCCTCGCCTCGCAAGCGAGAGAATCTGGGTTCGATTCCAGGGTGGGGCGAAACCTTTAGGCCTTATTCCACAAGCCTCCGTTTACCTAGCAGTAGAGTTGATGTTCCGTGGGGAACGATCGCTCCCAATAAAATATGGCCACGCAAACCACCACGGTTTGTGGGACACGGCTGTCCGCAATTGGTTCCTGCATTTCTCCCAGAAAGTACACAGTCACTACATTTTACAGTATATTCTGCGAAGCACTTTTGAGTCATCAAAATGAGGTGATTAAGTGCTGCATCATATGAAAGGATTATTATTAATTATTCTAACCACATGCTCTCCTCTGCTCTTTCCCAACACCCTTTAGTTCCAGTTATCCCTCAAACATCTGAGCTCCAGCAGTTGGGAGATTCCACGATTGTTACTTCATAACTGGGAGCGAGCGAGCGAGCGAACGCACCAGTAAATGCGGGTTTGGCCTCTGTATAGCTGATCATATCTAACAGCTACCTCACCTCCCCTGTGCTTTCCTCAGCGTCATCCAACCCCAGTGCACAGAACGGATTGTAAGTTGACGTTGGCGGCCCGCCTGGCTATTGCAATTACAGACTGGGCAGTCTGTACAGGTTGGGCTCTGAGAGCTGCGGAGCCTGATTTCTGGCTGAAACTTACCCGTCAAAAAGTTTGAATTATATAGGAACATGAGCAGGCCATTCAACCCCTTGAGCCTGTTCCACCATTCTATTTTATTAGATCTTGGCTGATCTGTACCTCAAATCCAATTACCCGCCCTTGCCCTATATCCCTTGATACCCTGACCTAACAAACATCTATCCACTTCAGTCTTGAAAATGTGAATGGATCCAGCATTGGTGGTGGGGGGAGGGGGGGGGGGGGGGGGGAGAAGGAAAAACAGTTCTAGATTTCCATTGCCCTTTGGGTAAAAAAAAGTACTTCCTGATTTCACTCTTAAATGGCCTGGCTCTAATTTTAAGATGAGGAAATAGTTTCGGGGTATTCTCTCAGCATTGTGCAATCAACTTGCCTGGAGAGACACATTCAAGTGGAGATACCATATTGATTGGAATGAGGTTGAATCAGGAAGGGTGGTTGAAGCCAGGCTAATAATAATAATAATAATAATCCTTGCATTCGATACAGCACCTTATCACGTCCTAGAGACGTCTCAAAAGCTCTCGAAAGAATCTACTGCAAAGAGAATTGACTGACCTTGTTTGAGAAGTGGCTCGATGCTAAGACGATAATAACAGTGATATTCCTTTCATTTGACACAGCGCCTTCCAGTCATGATGTCAATCGTCCAATTTGCTCCGATTCTGTGAATCGCCTGATTCACAGCCACTGTTCCACAAACGGCCTTCTCCAACATATCCCCCCCCCCACCCAAATTGGTGGCTCACTCCATGGCTGTTTGTGGAATGAACTCCTGCTGTGCGTGCACAACTGATGTTTCACTCACAGAGTCAAAAAGCACTCAACACTATATCCCGTGAAGCGCTTTGAGATGTCTCAATGACATTAAAAAGCACCATATTCCAATACAAGCCAGGATTATTATTATGGTTAGAAAACAACAACAACAAGTTACGTTTGTATCGCGCCTTTCACGTTTGGAGTACGCCCCAAGACCCTGGACTGACAGTATCTCGGGGACCCGGGCTGGGGGTAGGGATAGGGAAAGGCGGGGCGGAGGGAAAGGAGTGTGATGGAAGCACGGTCAAAGAGTAGGGCCTTGAGGTGGGTGGGTGTTGAAGGAGGCAAGGGAACGTGGTGAGGTGGAGGGAGTGTGGGACGGTGATCTCAGATGGTGGGGGCAGAGTGGCTGAAGGCTCGCCCACCAAGGGTGGGGCGGGCAAGGTGGGGGATGTTGAACAATGATCACAACAACTTGTTGAATGCAGGTAAGTCAACCCACTGTTGCATTGCGTTCTATCCTTTCACCCGACACATAAATATTTTGTTTAGCCCTCGCTTTTAAACATCATGTCGGATCTTGCTATCATCCCCATTTTTGGTAAGGTATTCTCGTCTTAAGAACCCTGCTCGTGTGTGTGTGTGTGTGTGTGTGTGTGCGCGCGCGTGTGCGCGCTCAAGTCTCCTTGCCTCTCGCTGTGTTTTTTTGTGTGTAATGATGTTAAAATTCATGCCATCACTGGAACTGGTCCCCATGGACAGAACTGACTTATTGCATATGGATTGAGAGGCTTGTGGACCTGTGCTTCGACAGATGGTACGAATACAGGGCACTGACGGGATGTGCGGTCGGACCCAGGAAGTTTTATTTTCGTTAAGCGGATGGTGCAAAGATTTAATTTAAAAAAAAAAAAATCCTTGCATTTGATATAGCGCCTAATCAGGTCACTGAGAACGTCACAAAACGCTTCACGGAATATACCGCAAGATGAGAATCGACCGTACTGTATTTGCGGGCCAAACGCGGCAGCCGTAATCGCAGTCAGCAGTTCCCTCATAAAACCAGTCGCTCACTTTCACGGCTGTTTGCGGGCGAGACCGTGTCCAAAGTTAAATGCTGCTTTTCCCGCTGCGAAAGCTCGGGAGCTACGCTTCACGGTGATATTCCTACAAAGCGCTTCGAGAGGTTTCCCTCGTGCAAAAGGCGCTGTATCCAATGCGAGCGTTATTATTATACAACTGCATCGCGTAGAACAAATATACACAGTGCGCGATTGGCTGCCTTGTCTCTCCCACAAAACACAGACAATTCAATTCACAGTACTGTGTATTCTGTGAAGCGCTTTGAGACATCTCAAAGACACGATGAGGCATTGAATTCAATGCAAGGATTATTATTATTATTATTATTTTTTTACTAGCATAATTGTTAAGAAGTTCTCTCTCATACAGAACACTGAACCTTTAAACTGACAGAACCAGCCACTAATGAATTGGGGGGCGGGGTGGGTTAAGAAAAAAAAATCGAAATGCGAGCGCGCGAATCAATTAAAATTCATTAAATACAACCCGGCCGTTAAAATATTCCTCTGCATAAATGAAGATATCACTTTGCAGTTCTTTTGAATACACTTTGGTCGCTAATGGGCTCGATTTGCATAATTCAAATTTCTGCTGCCGCTCAAAAGTCATGGCAGACAGTGGACAGCTACCCTCGGAGGGACTGGGAGTGAGTGTGGTATAGACACTGAGGGGGGTGGGGGGTGGGGAGGGAGGGAGGGAGGGAAACATTTGCAAGGCAACAGTTTTGTATGTGGGTATGGCGCGTGCATGTGTATGGGTGGGTGTGCGTGTGGACTACAGGCAGGTGGGCGTGGCATGCGCTGTGTAAGTGTGTGTGTATAAGTGTGATGTGTAAGTACAGTATGTGTGTGTAAGTGTGTGTAAATGAAGTGTGGTAAGTATGTGTGCGTAAGTATGTGTAAGTGTGTGTGTGTATATATATAAGTGTGGGGTGTGTGTGTGTGTAAGTGGGCCCGCTAAAGCACTATCTAAAGCAAGTGTTATCATCATAATATCATTATCACTCAATCCACGACTATTATTATTGCTCTCAAGGGGGTAATAATCCCGTAAAAACCATTTGAACACTCCATCCACAGCTGTTTGTGAGACACTGAGAAAAGTCATCCACCAATTCGACTATAAAACCGGTTGCCATATAAATAAATGTAAACTTGTATCGTATCGAATCCTTGCCACTTCTAACCCCACGTTTTGTTGGCTCATCTCATCCACTTTGGTCGTTCCCAACGCTCCACACCTTCGCACAGCCGTTAAAGCTTTCACCTCCTAAAGCCGTGAGGAGTTGGAAAATCTCCCGACTCCAGACTCTCGTCAAAAAACTTGATTATCCTCACTGTCCCATTATATCGTTGTGTTTGATATAGCGCCTCATAATGTCATCGAGTCGGGATTTACTAGACAGTGTATTGACTGCGGATTAACAATCCACGACTGTTTGTGGAGGGGGGGGGGGGGGGAACGCTGCTGTGCGCAATTGGCTGCCGCGTTTCGCCCACAAACACACAGTCAATTCACTTCACAGTATATTCTGAGAAGCACTTTGAGACATCGATAAGACGTGAAAAGCGCTGTATTAAATGCAAGGATTATTATTATTATTACTTTGTGTGAAACACAGCAGCCAGTTTGCACAAAGCAATGTCCCCACAAACAGCCATGGAGCAAGTGATTCATTTTATTTGGGGGGGGGGGCTTGCTGGCCAATCTCTTTTTAATGTCCACCTGAACAGGGAGAACCTGAACCTCGTGTTTGTTATCTCCCCCAAGCGTAGATATCGAATCCATGAATGTCAAAAATGTCTTGTGAGTGTATGGGTAGGCAAACGCAGCAGCTAATTTGCATGGCAGTCATAAACTACACAAAAATACAGAGTCGTGGAATGAGCAGTTTTGTCCGTTGGCCAGGGCATCAGGAAAAATCCCCCCCCCTCCCCCACCTTTCTCTCCCTCTCTCTCTCTCTCTCTATTCAAATCAGTGTCAGGGTTGAGCGTACCGGACAGATGGAACCTGTTTAACGTTTCTTCCTCTGCCATGGAAAGTGACACGAGGAACATGGGTTCAAAGTTGGGTTGGAAGTATTTGGATCAGTGGTCGAGAGGGCAACCAAATGTGCCAAGGCTGGCTCCTTAACATCATCCCGGCTGACCCCTTCCTGAAGGCTTTCCAACTCCTTCACAGCAGCGCGGTGTGTAGACTGTGGGTTTAAGCCCCGACGTGCAGGGGTCGGAGAATTGACTGTATATTTGTGGGCGAAACGAGGCACCCAATTGCGCATAGCAGTGTCCCACAAACAGTCGTGGGGTGGGGTAAAGACAGGGAGGAAAAGGGAGGGAGAAAGGGGGGTAAGGGGGGAGAGGGAGGGGAAGGGAAGGTGTGGGGGGGGGGGGTTAAAATCAGGGAGAAATGGAGGGGGAGAAAGGGGTAAAGAGGGAGGTACACAGTCAATCCAGTTTACGGTACATCGTGTGAAGTGATCTGGAGACGTCTCAAAAATGGGATATGGCACGGAATAAAAATGCAAGGATTATTATTAAATAAAAAAAAGACACGGCTTAGAATTCAGCCCCACCTCGTAAATAGCACAAGCTGGGTAGAGATACAAGATAAATCCCAGGAGGGGTGGGTGGGTGGGTGGGTGGGTGGGGGGGGGGCGAAACCTTAGGCAAGTTTCCTCACTCCACACGCCTCTGTTTACCAAACAGTAGAGTAAGAACCCGGTTAACTAAACTACTCAACCGTTGGGTCACTTTCCTGGGGAAGGTCATCCTCAGAATAAAATAATAATCGTTTGGTCACTCAATCCCCCCACCGTTTGTGGAACCTCGGATTCTTTCGTCTTATTACTATTTTGCGTTTCGCCCACAAAACACACGGTCGATTCACTTCACAGAACCGTGCATCCCGTGAAGCGCTTTAGAGACGTCCAGGAGACAGGAAAAGCACTATGTCAAACGCAAGGATTATTATTATTATTATTATATTCTGTCATGTGTTGGGTTACATCAGGAAACTCTTACGCAACAATGAATCCAGAGCAAATATATAGTGTCCTCTCTCTCCCAACCTATACATATACAGGCCCCCTTCCGCGGTCTCTGTTTCTCTAGCCCACACAGTTGATCTTTGACAGAATTCTGGGTGTCGTGCGTTAAGATTTTTCGTTGCCGCCAGCAAACCCTTTGGGAAACAACGAGGACAGAGTTGGGAGGAATATACAGTCAATTGTAAAATGCTCCATGTCCCCCCACCCACCCACCCACCCACCCTCCCAAGCTCTGGAACTCCCATCCCGCAGTCCCTCCCCCTCGCTCGCCCCCTCCTTAGCCTCCTTCAAGTCCCGCCTCACGACCCTCCTCTTCGACGGTCCCATCAGTCACCCCCAAAATCCCCCCTCCCCCCCCATTTCCCTCCACCCTCCCCAGCTCGGGTCTGAAATACAAGTGTCATTTTGTTGTTGTTGTGGTGTTGTTGTAATCGCCAGGGAGGGAGGGAGAGAGAGAGAGGGGGAGGGAGGGGGGGGAGAGGGGGAGGGAGGGAGGGAGAGGA